>JAVRRP010000898.1:0-13020 GCA_036872775.1 Oleoguttula sp. CCFEE 5521 | reverse complement strand
ACGCTTCCCCTCTTCAACCCAAAACGGTGCCGTTGCGCCTTGAGACCAGGATCGTAGCATCTGCACGACAACAGCACGCAGGGTGAGAGGAGAATTGCGGTGTGCCAGCATTGCCGAATGCTGTGCAGGGAGATACGATGCATACATGTAGTGGTCGATGTAACGACATAGCTGGGAAGGTGTGAAGCTGACGTGAGAGCGTCGGAGAATTAGGAAGGAGTGCCAAGAGTTTGGAACGGAAGGCACGAACGAGAACGTAGCGCGATGCTTGATCACCTCTCCTGATTTACATGAGAGCTTTCGTGTCTCACTTCCACGTCTAGTGTGTAGTTCAATGGTGAACTCTCATGCCGCCTAAAATCTGCATCGCAACTGGCTTCGTCCATAGCCTCCGCACCTGGAACTACGGGCTTCCGAAGTCCTCGAGGCCAACGTCAACTCCGACACTACTTGGTATCACCACGTCTTCATTGACCCACAGACCGATGGGCGCTCGAAAGACGCTCTCGAACCCCATATGCCTGTCGCAGCCTGCGAGCTCTGACCGAAGTTGGCGGCTCTGACAGCAATACGAGGCGCACTACACGGCGTTCGTGGGGATGTGCATCTGCTCGAAGAGCTCGTCTCACAATGGCTCAATGATTTGCGGCGGCCTTGCGGTCCGAACACTTCATATTCTTTCAGTCAATCTTGGTTCCTCCGCTCATCCGAGGAATTTGCAAGTAGGCAGTCGGTAAGGGTTGACATTGTCCCAGTACTTGTGTCGCACGTCCTTCCACTCCTCTTTGGTGAAGACCTGCTCCGGCACCTTGATGTCCAGCCACTCCGTGTCGAGCCCGCAGTTGAAGAGGTCCATCTCGACGATCTATTGCGCATGTCAGCTCTTGGCTCTCATCCTCAATACAGCGCGATTCCACTCACCCTTGTGTACACATCATAGCACACCTGCCGATCTGCTCCCAAGCCATTGTAGAAGCCGAACAGCCCATCCGAGTCCAGTAACCCAATAACATAGTCCTGGAAGAAGATCTTCAGATCTTTGTAGTCCTCCGCATAGGTATCAAAGTAAATCGCATCCAACACAACCCCCTGCTCCAGCAACTTCGGCAAAACATCCTGCCACTTCCCCTCATGCACATGCACATTCTCCTTGTCATACCACCCCTTCTCCTTCATCCTCTGATGCACCTGCGGATGTGCCTCAATGATGTGATGCATCTGCGGATCCTTCGCTAGAAACGCGCCGTCCACAATCCCCATGCCGAACCCGACATTCATCGTGCGCAGGCCAGACTTGAGCACAAGCCGCTCGACGGATTTGAACATGATCTCCGTCTCCCAGTCCATCATCACGGCGTTCTTGTCGGAGTCTAGGAGGCGGTCGCCGGAGTAGGAGAGCTCGGAGGTGAGGTAGTCTTCGCTGTTTACATTCGGGTTGCGGATGTTGGCTTCGATGGGCTCGGTGGTGTGGCCGTTCTCGTTTGTCTGGACGAGCTCGGGGACACTGCTGTCGCCGTTTTGTGGTGCGCCGGCGGATGTGGGTGATTTGCTGGGATTTGGCATGGGCTCGAAGCCTTCCACGGGGTCGTGCACGACGCCGTTGCTGGTAGCGACTGTGGGTCCGTTGCCAGTAGATGGCGAGGGTTCGAAGCCGTCTATCTGCTCGTCGTCCTCGTCAGACTCCTCGTCTTCATCGTCCTCATCATCGCCCAAGGCAGTGTACTCGTCCAGCCGATTGAACAGCATCTCTGCCCTCACTCCAGCCCTGACGATCTCCTCATACACCTTCTCCAACCCAAGCCGCTTGGCAATACATCCAGGCGTCTCATCGTTGGCATCTAGTTCGTTCCAGATCGCACCGTTTTCGAAGAGGAATTTGACTGTTTCCACTGCACTCTCCTCACTCAGTGCTGTGTTGTGTACCGCATCACCCTCGCCGTTGGTCTCGCTTGATTCGGTGTCAGCCTCACAAGATGCTACAGCAGCATGCAGTGGAGCATAGCCTGTGTCTGGGTCCTGAACGTTCGCAGCGCCTGGCTCTCGCAGCAGCTTCGTGAGTGTGTCAATGTCGTGGTTTGTGGCTGCTAGGAGGATCTCGTCGGCGGTCGTGTCGGTGTCAATTTCGTTAGACATTGTCGCTGTGTTACGAGAGCTGCGGTGCAAGGACGAGAAGATCAGCGTTTGGAGCTTCGAATTGGCATTGAGATTGTCCCGCTTCTACATCTTTTTCGCAGGCTCGACCCCTCCCCCACTTGCATTGTTTCAGGTCCACGCTAGTCGCGTGTATCGGGGCTCCGTAGCCGCCACATGGCGGCACCCTTTGTCGCATGGTCGACTGTGACATGCTCAGAGCGAGTTCATGCATGACTTGGTGCATACATCGGGTGCTAACGAGCTGCTATCCGACCGTTGCAAGAATGAGAGGTATAGCTTGTCCCACGCGTCCTGCGCATGGCTCCCATGCGCTCGGCGTCTGGAGAGGTTGCGGTCCGAGGCGGCGCTTGCTTTCGTCATAACTCTGAGCTCGGTGCTTGAACTTTTGGTCCCTCGGATGCAGGCGCCTGCTTAGACACAAAATATTAGGCACTTGGCGCACATTCAGGGTTGATCGCATTGGGAGCCTCGTGCATTCACCGGCGGAACGACTCATATGATGCTCGGTGCCGACGAAAGCGCATAGGCGGTTGTCCATACAGCAGCGAAGGTCTGACCGGTTCGGGATCTGGCACATCCGCTTGCTCCGGCCATGCAGTCCAACGACACCTCTGGAGGAGCACAACTTACGGGAAGCCTCGGACAGGATGGCATAGCGACTTTAAAGTCAGGCACCCAGGATCTGACCGAAGATGGAGTCAGAGCGCATGACTTCGCTTCGCGTTCCCGCTCAGAGTCCGCGCTACATGACGACGGGGATTCCGAGGATTCCGTGGAAGACTATGATGATATACGACTGGATCCTGACACATTAGTTGCGAATACTATGTCAAGTGTAGACGACATCTTGAGACCAGCCGGGAACACAGGCATGCAAGACGACTACAGACGACGACGGTCAGAGTCGGGACTTGACCTCAAGGCAGCGCGGAAAGGCATACAGATCAAACTCGAGAAGACGGACCGCAAGGGTCGATATGTGCTCACAGCAGACGATCCGGAGATTAGGGAGATCTTGCGGAAAGGTTTGGAGCGTGAGGAGCGAGAAGCAGCTGGCAAGAGGCCACGGACGCGCATACGAGATCTGGTATTCACTCGCCAGTTTACCACATTCGATCGCCAGAACCCGACGTCTGCCGAGAGTCCATTCTTCGGCTTCTTCACGTTATTTTGGCTTGCCATGGTCCTCATCTTCGTACAGACTGCTCTGCATAACTGGAGAGCATACGGTAGCATTCTTGGTGACAACCAAATTGCAAAGCTGATGTTCAGTCGAGAGCTGCTTACACTCGGCATAACGGACGGCGTCATCTGTGCAGCCACTGCTGAGGCATACTTGTTGCAGGTGGCAGTCAGCAAAGGATGGCTCAACTGGGCGAAGAGTGGCTGGATCATCCAGAACCTATGGCAGACCGCGTACCTGGGAACGATCTTGTGGTGGACATGGTTCCGTGAGTGGCCTTGGACTCATTCTGTCTTCATCGTCCTTCATGCTTTGGTGTTTGTCATGAAGCAGCACAGCTACGCATTCTACAATGGCTACCTGTCAGGCGTGTACGGACGGAGAGCTCTGCTTGAACGAAAGCTCAAGCAGCTTGATGCGATTGAGCCTGTCTCATCACCACCTAGCAGTCCACTAGGCATGCCATCGTTCGGTGCCAGATCCGCCAGCGTGGACTTTGGCAAGCCGAACGGAGAGACTGATGGCACCGTTAAGCCTCGCCGCCCGTTCGTTGGCAACCGCACCAGTACGAACCTCGCGATCGAGAAGTCTGACGTCGCAAGCGTGGCCTCTGCGATCGAATCCGGCAAACCTCTAGACCTCGACCAACTACAGGCATTTCGCCATGTAATCGGAGAGGAGATCGCCGAACTCAGCACACAACTCTCAGGCAAATCCCACTCCTCAACCTCCTCCAACGTCTATCCCCATAACCTCCGCCTCGGCAACTTCGCAGAGTTCATCTGCCTTCCAACCCTCGTCTACGAGCTCGAATACCCCCGCCAAGACCGCATAAATTGGTGGTATGTCGCCGAGAAAACCACTGCCACTTTTGGCGTGTTGTGCGTTATGCAAGTAATCTCACAAGCCTTCATCTACCCGCCGGTAGCTAAGACTGTGGCGATGAAAGAAGCCGGACTCACCATGGCGGAACGCTGGGTCGAGTTCCCGTTCATCGTCAGCGATATGCTCTTCGCGCTACTCCTTGAGCAACTGCTGACCTGGTACGTAATCTGGGAATGCATCCTCAACGTCCTCGCCGAAGTGACTTGCTTCGCGGACCGAGGCTTCTACGGCGACTGGTGGAACAGCGTTTCCTGGGATCAGTACGCGCGGGACTGGAACCGGCCGGTGCATAATTTCTTGTTGCGACATGTCTACCATAGCTCGATATCGACATTTCACCTTAGTCGACACTCGGCGACGTTCGTCACGTTTCTGCTGAGTGCGCTGGTACATGAGCTGGTTATGGCGGTGATGTTCAAGAAGGTGAGAGGATATCTGTTCGCGATGCAGTTGCTGCAGATGCCGCTGGTCAGTCTGTCGAGGACGAAGTTGCTGAAGGGACGGACGATACTGGGTAACGTAATCTTTTGGCTGGGGTTGTTTGTTGGGCCGAGTTTCCTCACGAGTCTGTATCTTATATTATGAGGGAGGGGGGAAGGGCCATAATATATATATAGATTGCGGCGTCCTCGCTCATCTTACTTATCCATGGCAATGGATTGACGAGGTTTGAAGCCCGTGAAGTGTCCACTTTTCATGTCACTATCCTCTCACAACACCTTCTGGGTCCGTGCATTCACGTGATCAGCTTCACCTCGCCGTCCCAAGTGAATCGTCGTCTGACTTTTATGCATCAACTGAGTGACTCCGTACGAGCGATCCCATCTTGATAGGTTCTATTGAAGATCGCCCAGGTCCGCCACGCCAAAGTCAGGTCCGCATCCTCCAAGTTCGATAAGTGTCCCATTGGTCCATCGAGTTTCACCACAGCACCCAAGGCATCTCCATTTGCCACTTACGGCATCTATCACTGGAGCCTAGCAAACATAGGTCGCAAGCACAGACCGCACCGCAACAACGCTGGCGGCGGTGGTGGTGGATACGATCCCCATCTGAGCAACACTAGCAGCGGAAATCGCCACAATCGCAATCCTCAAGCCTACGACAAACCCCATCGGCCGCTGAAGATGGGCCAGGATGAGAGTCGGCCCATATCGCCGTCCGTACCGCCCCGGCAGCTGAAGTCCCGCTCACTCGACGCCGTAGCGCAGTACATACACAACAAGCCGGTCTCGAAGATAGTGGTACTTACTGGAGCTGGCATTAGCACTTCAGCGGGCATTCCGGATTTTCGTAGCGAGAAGACTGGCCTATACGCGAATCTAGCTCGTCTCAATCTCCCATACGCAGAGGCAGTGTTCGACATTAGCTACTTCCGACAAAATCCAGAACCCTTCTACACTCTAGCTGCAGAACTTTACCCAGGCAAATTTCGTCCGACACTTGCGCACTCCTTCATCCGGCTTTTAGCAGGCAAGGGTCTACTCCTCAAGCTCTTCACGCAAAACATCGATTGTCTCGAGCGCGAAGCCGGCGTTCCCGGCGATCTGATCGTCGAAGCGCACGGCAGTTTCGCAGAGCAGAGCTGCATTGAATGCAAGCTCCCCTACGATAAAGATGAGATTCGGAAGCATGTGGCTGCGAAGACTATCCCGCGCTGTCCATCCTGTGACGGCTTAGTGAAACCTGAGATTGTGTTCTTCGGCGAGCAGCTACCGGCAGCTTTCTTCGCGAATCGAATGTTACCAGTTGAGGCCGATCTGGTGCTTGTCATGGGCACGAGTTTGACCGTGCAGCCTTTCGCCAGTCTTCCGCAACTGGCTAGAGAGGATGCGGTACGAGTGTTGATCAATAAGGAAGTCGTCGGAGGTTTGGGAAGTCGTGCCGACGATGTTGTCGTGTTAGAGGATTGCGACGAGGGTGTTCGACAGTTGGCCAAGGCTCTTGGCTGGCTCGATGAGTTGGAGGCATTGTGGGCGGAGACGAGACCTGCTACCGAGCAAGATGTCGAGGAGCCGGAGCTCACCAAGGACGAGAAGCTTGAGCAGGAAATTGATAAGCTGACGAAGGAAGTCGACGAGACGCTCAATCTGTCGAAATGGCATGATGAGAAAGTCAGAGGGGACGTCCTGCCTGCTGTAAAGCAGGACATTATGAAAAGTCCTTCGACTATGAAGGCCGTCACGGTCAATGGAGTTGGGACAGACGCTGCTGGTGCATCAGGTCAGACACCACACGAGGACAAGGAAGGCGATCTTGGACACGTCTTCCCAGCATCGAGACCATCCGATACCGCGAACAGCAAGTCCTGAGGCGCTCGTGTACAGGTCACGAGCTCGATAGTATCACTTCGTTCGACGATAGAGTTCGAACACATCGGTCCAATGTACATTACAAGATACGTCGAAAGGACCGAATCACAGCCTGGGACGACCGTGTCACGCTCGTACAGCCTACTGAGTTACGACATCGCAGCATGTTCAAGCCGCAACGACCTCAAAGCCTTTCCAGCCGTCCATCGTGGCTCGACACTCCTTCTCATAGGCATTGATACCGCCGATGTATGTCATGCCCTCGGCCTTCTTGCCCGGGATATTGCTGCCGTCCCACCAGGAGCTGGTATACCTGCGATCATGTTAGCAAAATGTCAGAACCTCAGCGTCCTGCCGAGGACAAGACATACGGTAGCAAGGTCATGTTTGCCATGTCAGTCAAGGCTTTCTTCCATCCCGCTTCGGCATCCTGCTTTGCTTCTATAGACTTGATTCCCTCGGCCTCAAGCTTTTTGACCATATCGACAATCGTCTCGATCTGGGCTTCGATGATCGTGGTGCCGTTCGAGAGGGCTGTGGGCGCCTGTGGTGTATACGACATGAACCTGCGAAATTGTCAGGACAGCTCACCGGTCAGGCGACAGGGCATTGCTGACATGTTTGGAAACCCGCTAATGGTCAATCCTAAGAAGGTGTGCACGCCATCTTTCCAGAGATCTTTCAGGTCCACGCCGTCTTTATTAGTGAGACCCATCGTAGTCAAAGACCCGGTGAAGCTATCGAAACCAGTGGCGAGCACGATCACTTCGAACTCATACAGCACTCCGTCCTCCATTCGCATGCCCGTCTCCTCGAATGACTTCAAGGGACTAGCTTTGAGGTCTACCACAGCCACGTTTTGTTGGTTCAAGACTTCATAGTAGTCATTTTCAAGAGGGTTGCGCTTCGTGCCAAAGAAGTACGGCGGCTCCTTCGGCGCCATGATCGCTTGCTTCTTGGGATCGGTGAGCCTCTCTCGCACCTTTGCCGCCCAGAAATCATATACCACACGATTCGATTCTTTGTTGATCAATGTATCACTGTAAGCTGACAATTGATAGTGGAAGCCTCCGCGCTTCCAGGTGTTTTCGAACCAAGCATTTCGCTCTTCGGCGGACACTTCCAATGCACCCTGCGGCTTCGGATCTGCAGGAAAGCCCACTCTCGAGTCCCGTCCTGATGAGAAGAGACGGGGGTAGAAGCTCTTCCACTGCGTCTGTTCCTCTTCGGTCATCTTGCGCTGGCCCATTGGAAGGCAGTAGCTCGGCCTCCGCAGGAATACAGTGAGCTCTTTGGCGACCTTACCCAGCTCCTGCGTTATCTGCACGGCAGTGGCGCCTGCACCGACCAGTCCGACCATCTTGCCGGTGCAGTCGAGATCCTCGGGATACGAGGCAGAATGGACCAGCTTGCCCTTGTAGCGGTCAAGTCCTGGCAGATCTGGAGTGTACTTCCGATGCAGCAGTCCGCTTGCGAGCATCAAGTACTTGCACGTTGCCTCATGGCCCGCGGCAGTCTTCACTGTCCACAAGCCTTTCGCTTCGTCGAACGTCGCGCTGACGACTTGAGCATTGAAAGTCACGTCCTTTCTCAAATCGAGCACTTTGTCGATATGCGCCATGTAGCGCCGCAACTCGACATGCCCTGGGAAGCGCTGAGTGAAGATGAAGTCTCGATAGACTTCAGGGATGTTCAGTTGATAGAATGGCGCTTCGGAGTCGACGCGGGCACCCGGGTAGCGATTCCAGTACCACACGCCACCGAAGTCTCCGCCGGCTTCAAAGCACTTTACCTTGAGACCTAGCTTCCGGAAGCGGTGGATGGCTGTGATGCCACCTAGTTGCAAGATATTAGCATTGGTAGCGTTGAGTTCGACTTGGTTCGAGACACGTACTGAAACCGGCTCCAACGACGAGCACATCACATTGGTGCTTGACGGTCCCGTTCGTGTGTCCATTCTGAAGCGAGCCATTCGTCCCATTAGCCACGTTTGGCAGTCGCTCAATGTGATCTGTGGCTTTGATGTCTCCATTGACTACTTGTACGCCAGGAGCGACATCGAGCATATCACCCTCAAGCGACGATAGCGGATCGGAAGTAGCCATTCGTGCGATATTTCAGATCCTTAGAGTAGAGACAGTGGACTTCATAACAGCGATTGTCAATGAGCTCATAATAAGGTGGAGGTACGATGCTTTTGTACCACATTACCCTCGGTACTACAGTATACTTCAAGGCATGCAGGCACGCCATAGACGGCAACAACCTTCACACTACTCCGAGCTCCGATGCAGTAAAGTGCGGAGGACTGTTTTCAGGACGCGGACTAGCTACTATCACTACGGCGTTGTTTACTAATCTGTTATCGTGTCTCCGTCGTCCTCTTCACCGCACGGAAGACGCTACGTCCCATTGGCCTGCACGATGCGATCATTATAGACCTGGTCTCTATCGTCCGAAGACAAGCTGATGCACTGACCAATGCTCTCGATGACCAGATGATCAGTACATCCCCATGCTCGCATTCTGTCCACTCGGCACAGCATACGGCCCATACCCTGGTCTGGGGAACCGCGGCGTCCCATCATCATTCCAACCAAACTTCTGCGCCCTGATAGTCCTGCCTCCCCAACCCGTGGAAGTCGTAGACAGACCATGATAAATGATCCAATCTTCACTCCCATCTGGACTGGTAGTAAAGCTAGCATGTCCCACACCGTACGCGTGCTCTAGAGGGTTCTGGTAGAAGACACAGCCATCGTTATTCTTACGCCAGTCCTGAGGGTTCATCGGGTCGTTGCCAATGAGCTCGAGTTGGCCTAGACAGTAGTTCCTATTGTCACTGCGAGCAGCGGAATAGATGATGAAAGTCTGATTTGTCTTTTTGTTAGTCAGCTGTTGTGGACCTTCATTCGATGCTAGGCGGTAGTTGACTGCTCTGCCGTAAGGCGTCTGCTCCCAGGGGTTCGTGGGAGCGGAGATGACCTGGCGCTCTGTCACGTTGGATATCACGGTCCAGGGATCGCTCATTTTGGTGACACACAATGAAGCTGGCCAGGAAGAAAAGGCATTTTCCCAACAGGAGTACACGTGGTACAGTCCGGTCGAGTGCTGGAAGTAAGTACCGTCGATTGCGAACTGGTCGAAGGTATTGAGTTCGCCTTTCATGGTATAGTTGCTCGTGAAAGGGTCGCTGCCGCTACCCTCGAGGACGAACATGCGGTGATAGACTGCTGGGCAGTTGAAGGGGCAGAATGCGTCGATCTCGGGCGGTGGACTGTCTGCGATACACATCAGTAGCTGCTCGTATTCTGGATCACGTCCTGGAGGTAGACGCACCATAGTTGGGGTCTCCAGTGAATATAATCAGCCATTTGCCGTTGATTTTATGCAGCTACAGCACAGTTATGAGTCCGTGTCCTGACTGCGAGAGGCCACTAAGATGTCACACTTACCTCAGGGGCCCATAGATCAGTCGAGTAGGGAAAGCCATACTGTAACAATGCGATTAGCGAATGGCGCACGCGCTGGGACTAATTGGACCCACGGGTGGGCTGAAAGCCAATGCCGCCTCGGCGTTGTTCCAGTCAGTCAGGCTACTGCTCTTGAGTGTAGTGATGTTGGTGCTCGTCGTATAGGTCATGTAGTAAGACTATCTCCGTGAGTTGGAATTCTGAGATGGCCTCTTGGTGTATAGCGCACATTTCCATCCTTGATCACCCACGGATCAGCTCCGACACCATTCAAGATCGGGTTCGTGTAGGTGGCAGCATTGCTTGGTTGAGCGGCTGCAAGAGACGCCAGGCTGACCAAAACGAAGCAGATGCTGGAGTAGAGCATGATGGAGGAAGTACAAAAAGTGCTTGCGGTCGCGCGGATGAGAAGATTTGACCTGTTCTGCTGAGACTTACCGTTCTTATACTGCATGGTACGACCTCGCGATTCTGCGATACTCCTACTCATGGCATCGTGGACACCACCGGGTAGGGTGTCATGCGAGGTCGAAGTGCGGAGAACAACTGGGGGAGGGCAGCGGGGTGAAGTAACATCAATCTTGTCTTGGCAGGTACATCCGATGTGGAGAGGCAGACCCGCTTTTCACGTGGCAGACTATCGACAGGTCTTAAGGAAGTGCAGCTCGAATCAGACACCACAGCTATTGCTCTTCCGCTACTGGCATTGACTGGAGTGATCTGCGTTACAATGAAACTGTTGCGTACCTGATAGAAGGCGTCACTGGTCAGGTCTGAGGCCTAGCAGTCTCATCACTCCAGGGAGCATGAACAACCAAGAGTTCCGTAAGCTCTTAGCGAGTAAGCCGAACCAGCAAGATGAGTCTTCGACTCCTCGATCTATCACGACTGGCGCCGCTCTCGGCGGAAAGAGATCCAGCTTTGTGCCTATGACCCCACGAAACCTCTCTAATGGCAGCGCTGGAGTTGACTTTGCTAAGCAAGTCCGCGAGCGCAACGCAGCTCTGCGACCCACGAAGAAGTTCAAGTCCTCCGCGCCTCGTGGTACGAAGTTCGGCGCCGAGTACACCGACCGCGCTAAAGCTCGCGCGGAGGATACGACCACTGACGACAAGGCTGAGAGGCTGAAGGCGCTGGAGGAGCAGATGAAGCTGGACCAGATCAGTCCTGAGGTCTACTTCGCATTGCGAGATGAGATCACGGGTGGTAATGTGGAGAATACGCATCTGATCAAGGGATTAGATCGGAAATTGCTGGAGAGGGTGAGGGCAGGGGAGGATGCGATGGGTCTGGGAGGGAAGGAGGATGCGGCAGATGATGCTGAACAGGAGGACGTTGAGGATGAGCGGGAAAAGGCAGCTGGGAAGGTGGTGGAGCCCGTGAAGAGGGAGAGGGCGGAGAAGAAGGGTGTGGTGGCAGTGACTGGTGCCGGGAAGAAGAGGACGAGGGACGATCTACTGGCAGAGCTGAAGGCGCAGAGAAAGGCAGCTGCAGAGGCGCGAGATGCTGCTGCGCCGAAACTCAATGATCGCTGGGCGAAGGTGGATGGCAAGAAGAAGTCGCGGGTGGAGACCGATTCGAGGGGACGCGAAATACTTGTGACGGTAGGTGAGGATGGGAGAGTGAAGAGGAGAGTTCGCAAAGCTCCGAGTACGGAGGAACAGGCGGCGCTACACGCTCTGGACGCTAGTAAGGCGGTGCTCGGTGCCGATGTGGTTGTACCTGCGCTTGCTCCTGTGAAGGAAGTCGATGGGCAGCTTTTGGACGACGAGGAGGAAGACATCTTCGAGGGCGTGGGTGCGGACTACAATCCACTTCCTGACGCAGATGATGACGAGGACAGCGATGGGAGCGAGAATCTTCCAGCACCCACGCGTGACAAACTACCCGAACCCGTCATAGACGACCCGAGCTTCGACGAGGAAGGCGGGTTCGTAATGCAAGCAACACCACCGGTCGTCTCACCAACGGCACCGCCAGCTATCTCTCCACCAGCACCAAAACGCAACTACTTCGGCGACGCGACTACAGCAACCGAGGAAGACGCCCAAGCCCGCATGGCAGGCATCCAGGACGTGATCAAGAAAGCCGCGAAACTCGATCCTCTCAACTCCGGTTCGAACCCAGAAGCCGACGCTGCCACCGCAGAAGAGGAAGCCAAGCGGAAAAGGCGAGCTCAGATGCTTGCCAACGATGACCGTGACCTTCAGGATATGGACATGGGTTTCGGTAGCAGTCGACTGGACGATGAGGCTGACGCAGACGGTGATGGCACGAAGATCAAGCTATCAGAGTGGAAGGATGCTGGTGGTGAGGGGTCTGAGGGCGAAGGTGGAAAAGTTGGCGGGAAGAAGAAGCAGCGGAAGCCGAAGAAGCGGAAGGGCGATGCTAATTCGATGGGTGATATCATGAAGGTGCTTGAGGGGAGGAGGGAGGGTGCGAAGAAGTGAGTGTTTTGAAGAGCCCATTGCGCGTGGCATCGGAAGGACTGGCACAATCTAGCATCGGGAGGCAGTAATGTGTGCATTACTAGGTAGGAGTTGTCCCTGTCCATTGCGCTTTCTTTACAAAAGTTAGGCCACAGCATTTCGTAAGTTCTTCCTTGTCTCTCAAACCTTCATGTACTTCAGCTCCAAAACAAGCATCCCTCGGACAACGGTATCGCCGTTCATATACATAGAAACCGAACGAACTGTCTCACGGGTCCACCCCTCCAGATCTCCCAATGGTAAGGCAATCCTCTTCAGCAATGCTTTGATGTGCTGTATATGAGGCACCGACTTGATTGGCGTCAGGATTCAGCCATATCCCCGACTGTGTCTCCTGACACGTGCACTTGCACTAGAGCGTGTGCAGTGCTCGCCACAGCATCGTCAAGGCTGATACAAGCCAACGAGAGCGCTGCAGCAGACGAAGTCGAGCGCATCGTCAAGCGCACCTTCGGAGAAGAAGCATTTGCGACAGCAATGGCGTTTGCGGTAATGACTGCTTGAACATCGCCTGCTCAATGTCT
>JAVRRP010000897.1:0-13022 GCA_036872775.1 Oleoguttula sp. CCFEE 5521 | reverse complement strand
AGAAGGCTGTATGGCAGCCTTATGACTGCGGCGCTTGGGAGAAAAATCTGCTTGATGAAGCATAGGTTTGTACGATCGATGCAGTTGGCTTGGTGCGGATTAAAGCTTCTCTGGCGTGGCCGATTGCTCGTTTGCCAACCGGTGGCTGCATTCATCTTGATTGCCCTACACTTTGAAAGTATTCGCTGATCACACCGCATCATCAGACAAGAGATCCACTTCAAGATCGGACGACATCACTCGATTCCGCACATGAGGAGTCAACTTTCCGGGTTCTCGACCAAGTAGTATCTCATTTCCCCTTTGCTTTCTCACCATCTCTTTTCTTCCCTTCATTCCCTTCGTCGACCTTCCCTTTCTTTTGTCGCGGAGATTTCCCAACCTCAGCACTGCTCTCAGCATGTGCCTTCTCTGGTCTCACCGGGGGCCGAAGATGCTCAGCTAACCCACTCCTGCCCACAGAGAGAGCGTGCGTTGCCGCTTCTGGGGACTGCGTCGATGCTAAGATATGCAGATTCCATTGCCACTGGTACTCCTGCTCTGAGTCTGACTGCGCAGGATCCGGGCGATAGCTAAATGCATTAGCGGCGAAACTCTTCAATTGGGACCAGAATGAAGGCTTTGGCACTTGCTGGTATTCATCAGGCGAGGAGGGCTTGGGTTCAGTCATGGAGGACTAGTGGAAGGACATAGAAAATCATGTGAGACGACAGGTGGGTTCATGCTCGTCTCGTATGCCTCTTGCGATCGGGGCTGGAGATCTGGCTGATCAACCATTATTGCATCTTGATACAGCGACAATCATTATTGCCTTCTGATCGACAATCCGGTCTGCTTTCACGATCTGTACCATTACGGAGCTTATCTCACGATGCAAATTCAGTTTGGTCTGAAAATAGGTCGTCTTATGGATGTGCAAGGGGGACGGAGCTGCACCTTGTCTGGTCTGACAATCGATCTAACAATCGAGATTATATTAGATGTAAAACTCAAAGCCTTATAGCGGCTTTAATGGTCTAGTGGTATGACGTGTCCTTCACACGGACAAGGTCCGGGGTTCGATCCCCCGTTAAAGTATTCGCGATCTCCTCACGGGCAACGTAGAATGAATTTAACACGCCGTCTTTTTGCGAATTTTGACGTTATGGATGCTCTAGGCAGGATTCGTCTGGACTATGGAAAGACGTGATATCTCGTACCACTCAGGTACTTGGCACCTATCATCTTACAAGAAAGGGCTTTAATCCCGATTGGCAAGTACACTGGACATAACTTTGGACTTTGGCAACTGAAGTCATCGATGACTCTTGGGTACGCCACTGACTGCTGCTAGGATGGAGCAGATTCTACTTGACGCTACACCGCATTTCTCAAGCAGTGCCTGCTAGAGCGCTGGATCATTCTTGGACCCATGCTTCCTGCAGTTGCCTAGCAGTCGGACAATCCTCACTCTTAACCATTGCGATATACGATTAAGCACTCGTCCAAGTGTCCGAGTCGATCTTCGATCTCCTCCTCAACTACTGCTTCGCGTTCGTAGACTCTACATTCAAAGATCTACACAAAATGCAGGAAACTCAAGTTCTCTCTACAGTCAACTTGTACCGTCAACTTGGTGTGAGTTCAACACGCCGTCATTTTTTGCCTTTTGCTACCTGTTCGGAGATGGCTCTCGCCGTCACGGTCATCTCAGTGCTTGCACCGTCGAGGTCAGATGGTGGCATACGAATGTAGGCTCGGAAGGAATGCTTTGCGGGCAGAGAATCCGATTTGGTGACCTGAAAGTGCGCTCCGTGGGGAAAGCATGGTTTGTACTCAGTGAAAGGACAGTCGTTGACTTACCGCGTTTCGAGGCCAGGACTATCGGAACATATGCCTCACCTAGGAGCCCTCATACTCATGTCTGCTGGGTTATGGGTGGATAGAGCCGGCCTCATGTCACAGTCTGCAATGTTTCATGGGACTACTGCATCAACGATTGCCAGGAGCGGATTTAGAGACACATACACAATATCCGCGACTAGTACGCTGAGATACACCCACGGCCGCATCACCAATATCTCAATCTGTCTATTGTCTCAATGCATCCCACCGACCTTCGCAGCCGCGAGCTTCTCCTGAAACGCACAGTGCTTGATCGAGTCGACATACTCGACCACCTTGCTAATCTTCTCCCCGTCCTCGGTGAATTGAAAGAACAGAACTCCTTTCACGCCAAACGGGCCTACCCTCGTCTCAGCATGGTTGCTAAATTCAACCACGGATTTATGCGCTTCGGCATCGTGAACGTGGTTATGGAACTTGTACTACAGTCCGATCAGCCAGTGCCGTGTACCTCAGCCGAAGCACATGGGGAGCCAGGGAGTTAGGTGAACGTACGACGATCGGCGTTGTGAACTGCTGTCCGATCCGATTGAGTCCGAAGACGAGCTGCTGGGTGTTCAGCTGGTGCGGTTCGACGGATGCCTGAGGCTGTAGGTATCTGATGAAGTCTGGCGTGAAGAGCTCGGCTAGAGCGTCGAGGTCGTAGGCGTTGAGAAGGGCGAGAACTTTGTCTAGAGTAGCCTCTTGGGCTGCGAGGGAGGACATGGTGGCACTTGGCTGAGGAGAGGGGAACAGTAGTAGACTGAGTCGTCATTAAGGTAAGTCCGGGAGGGTTGTTTGGCTGTAGGCGACGGAGTTGATGTTCAGATGCATGAAGCGAGACGACGCTCAGGCTATATATATGAGTCGTCCGGACGCAGATGGGCGAAAGTTGCACCGTAGACGAGGAGATTGTGCCCTAACGCCATGATAATTGCTTCGCCTGCATGTCGCTTGAATAGGATATCATTGCGCTGGGATAAAATCCTTACTCGAATCCATGCCGGTGATCTATTAGGCTCATGTAATCGTTGCATTGAGTACCCGCTTTCGGTTTTAAGGCTCGGCCGAGATCGCACGTAAGCCGCAGTTGATCTGCACTCACTTTCCTTGCCCAATCTTCATCGCAGCCGCGACCTTCTCACGGAACGCCATATACACCATCGAGTCGACATACTCGACCAGACGAAGAATCTTCGATCCGTCTTCCGTGAACTCTAGAATCATAACACCCTCCAGTCCGAAAGGTCCGAGCCTAGTCTCCGCTGCGTTCATGAACTCGAAGCTCGACTTATGCGCATCGCCGTCATGTACGTAGTTGCGGAAGTCGTACTGTCGCGCCTTGTCAGTCATCATATCCGGAGGCGGGGCAAGCGGTCTGATTCTACTTTGACTGGCGTGATAAAGGTAGATCCCAGACGACTCAGGCCGAGAATAAGCTCATCTCCATTGACTTCGCGAGACTCGACGGATCGACCAGGCTGCAAGACGCGGACGAAGCCTGGCGCGAAGAGGGCTGCGATGGCTTCGAGGTCCCAGGAGTTGACGTGGGCGAGGAGCTGAGCAATCGTGGCTTTCTGGGCGGCGAGTGAGGACATCTTTGCGGTGCTGTGTGCCGTAGGCTGGATAATGGAGATGGTCTTTAGTGTCGAGAGCTCATACTGTTGTTGACCAACTAGGCCATCTTATAGCGATCACAGCGAAGTGAGGTCTGGCATACAGACAACTGGAACGGGAGCGGAGAAACAATATGTCCTAACACCAGTGCCAGTGCATGCTTGCGCTAGCCGCCTTTCGTATCTGTGCTATTGCTCGTGGGCAACACCCCATGTGCAAGTGGTGTAGAACTTAGTCGATGGGATGACCCAGTGGACGCGCTCGCTCTCGGGCCTTGGCATTCGGCCGAGAAGATGCCCGCCTAAGCTCTGAGCTCTGAGAAGATGTACGGGAACAGCACCGCGCACGCCTTGTAGAACACCATGGAGCTACCGATCGTAGCACGGAACGGCGCAGCCAGGATGCCTCCGCTCGCCACGTAGATCCAGATCGCGTAGACTGCGACGGAGAAGAAATGATAGATCAGCACGAAGGGGTTTCTGATGATGCCGGCCAATAGGCCAACAGGTCCATCAACGCAATTGCCGCCTAGCTTGAAGTATTCGAAGCATCCTTGCTGCAGAGCTTTGAGCTGCGTGTCGTTGGCGGCGAAGAGCGAGTAAAGCGCTTGAGCGAGGATGTTGATGACTGAGCTGAGGCTCTTACGCTGCCAGTGTAGGCGCTTGAGTTGCTTCAGCACCAGCCCAGTACTCGCAAGCGACGGCACGACTGCTGGATCGAGCAAGTCTGACAGTAGGACTACGTCGTTGAACGCCACGGTCATGCCGCCGCCTGTGAGAGGATGTCGCATGTTCAAGGCGTCTCCAAGGATCGCGAGACCGGGCGTGATGTTCGTCTTGGGTGGAAGGAAGGAGTTTGGCATACTGCGAAGACGGTCTTTCTCGATAGCGGCCTCGAAGCAGGGTCGTACAGCCGGTGGGAGGGATGGTATGACCACGTTGCGAATGTGGCCTTTGACACCTCCATTCGCAACTGAAGCTGACGTGGTGTTCTCGGGGATGTCGACGAGCGCTCTTGTCTCATGGGTGCCGATTTGGTAGAGCAGAACCGGTGCGCCATCTCCTAGTATCACATGTCCGTGGTTCGGCATCGGCAGAGGCGCGTCTATCAGCTCCAGTCCCCAGAATTTTGATTTCGCGACTGGAGTGTCGGTCCTGTATTCCTTTCTGAACTTGCTGGCGTATCCGTCCGCGATGATCGTGAGGTGACCGAAGAAACTATCCGGCTTGCCCTGTACATTTGCTTCCACGCCGAGCACTTGTCCAGTATACCCGCTTGTCACCATCTCCGTCGCCGTAGCCTCAATGACAGTGACATTTGGGTGTGCCATGGCCTTCTCCCGTAGCCGCTGAATGAATCTGCCATGATGGAAGGACCTCCCCTCGGGTCTCTTGCGCTTCGTACCTCTCATCTCGTCGCTCGCCTCTCCTCCACGTACATCTTCGGGATATGGTATCGCCACCTCCTCGCCGTAGTAGATCACATCATAGCCAAAGACCTTAACCGCGTCGATCTCTTCCAGACAGTCCCTCAAGCCTAGCTTCTCCAGCGCCTGCACGCCTCCTGGTTGGAGAAGTTCACCGACTATTCGGTCGGGCTCTTTGAGTGATCTTTCGAGGAGAATCACCGAGCGGTCCTGGTTTCCGAGCGCGACCGCAACTGCACAGCCCAATATGCCAGCGCCCACCACTACGACATCTGCCTCGTGGTGCTCGTTCCTGCGGAGTTGCTCTTTCTCTGAAGGAGTGTACATCGGATGATGGATTTCAGTAGCGTTTCGGAGATGCTTTGTCACGTTTCGGATTGTAACAGAGGGGTTTATCCAGTATGATATATGATATGGGTAGTGTGAGGTACTATTACATCAAATTGCAGACGGTCAATGGCAGAAGATGGTTCCGTGTTCTCAACAATCGTACGTTCGGTCAATTTCCTCGATGACGGTAGCCCTGCATGTCGTCCCTGGATCGGTTCGCCCGCGCCACAGTAAACTCAATGCGGCCAAGACACGCTTCTCCTACAGTGAACCACGTGTGTGCCACGATCCCTTCACTGCAAACACTCGCATCAGCAACTACGCAGTCTGGTCTACAGAAATTGTGGTAAAGCTGTGTCCGTCATCACGGAAGGGACTCTGTAGGAGACTGCGAACCGGCATCGCCGCGAGCTACATCCTCCCGTCAATGTACCTGCATCACCTTCTCCTTCGAGAATTGCATCATGCAGCGAGCGGGGAGCTATGCGAAAGGTAAGATTGGTGACATGATCTTCCCTTCGTCTGGTCGCTGCAGTCCTTTCTTGTTCATCTATATTTATGGTGGAAGAAGTCATGAAGTTGCTAACGTCGCTTGTCTCCCTTGCGGCGGCCGCTGGAGCACTCGCGCCACCGAGCGGCCAGATCCCTCTCACAGGTCAAGCCCCTAAGCCATTGACCAGAGAAGCTATACCACTTCTCGGCTTCGGAACCTGGAACCTGGACCGCACCAATGCCTCAGAGGCAGTGTCGTTCGCCATTCAGTCAGGCTTTAGACACATTGACTGCGCGGCCGCATACGGCAATGAGGAGCTGGTAGGCAAGGGCATCGCTGATGGCCTCGCTAAGACTGGTCTCTCGAGGGAAGAGCTATGGATCACGAGCAAGCTATGGAATGATCAGTAAGGCCATAGTGTCCACCATCTATCGTCCGCTATTGCTGACTACTTTCGAGTCACGGTGCAAAGAACGTCCACACCGCTATCGCCACCTCGCTTCAGAAGCTCGGCCTCGACTACCTCGACCTCTACCACATGCACTGGCCCGTAAGCTCCAAGAGCAAGAAGAACCATGTGGGCTACAAGTCTACATGGGCAGCCATGACCAAGCTCCTCAAAACTGGCCAAGTCAAGCACCTAGGTGTATGCAACTTCTCTCCCTACCAGCTCGACGATCTCATCAACAGTACGTCTCACCTGCCCTCCGTGCACCAGATGGAATTGCACCCTTACCTCCAGCAGACGGAATGGATCGACTGGCACTCCAAACACGGCATCCACGTCACAGCCTACTCGCCCTTTGCCGGTGCGAACCCCACCTATGACCCCGGCGAGCCACCGCAACTACTGCGCAACGAAGTCACGCAACGCATCGCCAAGAAGCGGCACTGCACGCCCGCGCAGGTGCTGCTAGTATGGGGCATCAGCCGCGGAACGTCAGTGATCCCGAAGAGTAGCCATGCGAACCGTATCGCAGAGAACGTGGGAGCACTCACGTGTAAGCTCGAGAAAGGCGATTTGAAGGAGATCGATGGATTGGGAAATTGGCATCATCGCTTCGTTAATCCGAGTAAGTCTTGGGGCGTGGACTTGTATGAGGGCTTGGAGGACTCGAAGGGAAAGCATGAGAAGAGTGCTTGATGCGAGTCATACATTGTCTAGGTTGTCGAATCGAGCATTGCGGTCGTTGAAGTTTGACACCACTCTGGCCTCAATGTGCTCGCTTACTCGTAGGTCCGCAGTGCAATTCTTTTCGCGTCATGTCGATGAATTCGTCATCTCCTTCCAGCTTCAGACGCAGGTGCAGCAACTGGGCTGCCCTTGTGTCCGCGTTGGACGAGAGCCCGCCTGTCAGACGCTCGGTCTCCCTCGTCACCCACTGAGGAGTGTCAAGTTCTAGATCTGGGCGAGCCGAGTCGCCGAGAACCATTGGGAATATTGATTGAACCCTTAGCACCCAGTCGCGGCCCGTACGTGCGATGGCAAGCCTTCTGCGATCCACGAAGTCCCCGATGTGCTCTGCATCGCGTTGTGCTTGCGGCAAGAATTCAGGATCCGTGGCACTCTCGTCGGATAGGTCAATTACGCTCTGCAATTTTTCGATAAAGCCAATGTATGTTGCTGTCAGGGCACGAGCCTCGTCGCCTTCAGTGTGGCCTAGTGACTGGATGGCTACGCTCAAGACATCTATACCTGCACTCGCGAGCCGAGAAGCACCCTCGGCGATCGGGAATTGCTCAATGAGCACGATGTGCTCTTCTGCAAGGCGACGAGCCTCAGGGTTCTTTCGTTGACCGAAAGGTAGATATTCACTCTTGTCCATGAGGCAATTGAAGTCATAGAACCGACCAAGAACGTTGAAAATCTTCTCGACTCCAGCTTCGAGCCTAGCAGTATCCTCTGGGGCTGCAGAGTCGAATATATCTAGTCAGTCAATAATTCCATTGGCCAAGCCACCTTGCTTTTCGAGCACCCGACGCTGGAAAGATGCATAGTACCAGCGGCTAGCCCTACCGAGAAGAGTGTCGAGACGACAGTTCACAAACGCTTCCGAATTGATTCGTCCAATCGCCCATGCATGGGTGACAGAACCGAACCTAAGCCTAAGAACTTTGTAAATCGACTTGATTGGCGCGGTTGTGCCAAACACCTGCAGGTCTTCGCCCATGATCCCGAGAAAGCGGCAGATGTACTGCGCTGATTTGGCCTGCCGCGTCTGCCAGTCGTCGTCAATCTGAGCCATGGACGAGATCTCCATCAGGCCAAGCATCTCCATAACCCCCAAAGGTGGCCGTGGATCTTGATAGCTCACTTTCAGTCGACCTGCCTTGGGCACCAACCCATAAGGGCATATCTCTTGTCGCATAGAAGCGTACAGTCTTGTTCGCCGTAGTAGTGTATTGCATCGCTGGACATGATTCTGCCTGCCCGCGCCGTTTCGGTCATCCTTGCTTTCTCATCTAGTAGCCAGTACACGCGCCAAGCATGGCCACCGATCTTAGTATTCTTAGCCTTGTCCCGCGAGAAAACAGGTGTAGACTGTAAACGGGCCCGATGTAATGGATCCTTTCCTCTTTCGGTGATGTCGACTCTACGAAGGCCTAATTTCAAACACTCGTAAAGAATCCTCCAAGGGATGGAAACTGTAATGTAGCGAATAGTCAACCGCTGAGCCAGTAGTATCTCTTGCACTATCCACAGCTTTGTCCTGAAGGGACATGCTAAGATAGCATCTAAGACACAGAGCACGGTGCCTTCAGCTTGCCCAGGCGTCATCCCAGCGCCGAGCCAGTCTCGGAGAGTGTGCGTCGCCAGCTCATGGTTCAACCTCCGAAGTTCTGGAGCGATGCGTGCCTGAGGTACCAGACTCAGTACAGCCATGTCGATGTACAGTTGCCATAATTCTGGAAGCTGATGTATGTCCAGCGGTACTGGGACATCCATCGATTGCGCACCCAACTAAGCTACAACTTCGGTAGCATTACGGTCCTCGTAGAGTAAAGACTGCGCACGATCATTGGGGGAGAGCTCGGCCAACTCTTGGTACCTGAAGTTTGATTTCGAGCCACCGAATGCACCTCGTTGCGTTCTCGAGACTTGACGTTGAGCTGATGCCAGTGCGCGGTTCATTGCGCCCATAGCGCGTCGAGAGATACACTCACAGCCTTGTTTCTCAGAAGGCGGGTGACACTGACAGCCGGGTAGGCAGTAAATACATCTTCTGTAGGCTCTTCTCCTGGCGGTATTCGGTGTAGACCGCGGAGCATGTAAGCCTCGCTCAGCATGGCGAGATCACAGAGTGAGCGTATTTGTGACCTTGTGAGGCTTGCAGACCGTATGTTCAACCTTCCTGCTGGAGCGTTAAGCCCTTGCAGCTCTATGTGACCTACTGTGCGGCACACCTGGCGTCTGCCTTACGAAGTTGCAAACAGTCACTTGATCAGATACGTGCAGAGGGTCGACTTCTATGCCCAAGATGATCACGCAGTGCGGTCAGTGTTGAAAACCTTCGATAGGAACTTAGAAGTGGTGTAGAATAATCCAACATGAGAGTGAGAGTACATGTAGAGACGACGTAAATGCTTGGCGATCATGACTTCGTGTCCTACGATGCAGCAAATATATTCTACAGATTCCCTACCGAGATGCGACGGCGCTCTCCCAATCTACCAGGAGAATACACTGTAGCCGCTAAGGTGGCCTCCAATGTGTCTCTAACACTCCCGAACCACCGAAAATGCTGATCCGAAAAGCTATGCCATGGTCATCAACAAATCGCGAAGTAAAGTGACAAAATAGCCGAGTAGCATGGGGAAATTCAGCCAATCGCGTTAACTCGTCCGCAAGAAGAACACGTCGTAATGCAAGAAGACGACCTGCATGAGAGCTCCAGCAATGTCATGCAAGCCTGCCCAGACCGCCACATGCATCCCAGTACGCCGTTCGGGATGTCTGTGTAACGTTGCACAGCTGTGCAACCCCATTCCAATGCCGCGCCATCAATGCATGGGGGAAAATTCCAGATCCTCACTCAAAGTTGATGGGGCTCACGAGTCCCTCCTTCGTCGCTTCTTAGTCTTGCCTTGCCCAGCAGCATTGGCACTCGCAACAGCGGCGATCTTCGCAGCGACCTCACTTCCCTCGCCACTCGCCGTGTTCCTACTTCCCTTCGCTACATCCTCCTCGTCACTCGCCTCATCCTCGTCCTCGTCCTCCTCATCATCACTCCCTCCTTTTCCTCCCTTCCTCCCCTTCCCCTTGCGCGCCTCGCTTCCCTTCTTCACCCCAACATTCAGTCCTTGCCTACGCAGCGCCTTCAACAGCGCACTACTAGCCCTCATACCCGGGAAGTCTTTCGCGGGATACACATCGAAGATGTCTGTCACCACGCTTGCGACAGCACCATGCACAGCGCCCTTGGTCATATTCATCGGATCTATGCGCAGCAACTTGAAGTGCAGGCGGTGCTTACCTGGGTTTCTACAGCTCAGATCGGGATACACGAAGAACGTCCCCGCTACGCCGTGCTCATCTTTCGCCGGATACGGGCTAGCCACCAGCGTGCCCATGAGTTTGCGCGTGGCTGGCATCTCGGGTCCGCCTGGCGAGGCTTGCGTTTCGTCCTTGTCTGTCGATTCGTGCAGGAGCGTGCAGTGCAGTGCGAACATAGCGTTGTGGTCCGCGGCTGGAGCACCTGTGAGGCGATCTGTGGTGCGTAGTTGCAAGATTGGAGGCGGATCTATGACGCGGCGGTCGCGCTCACCGAAGCCGCAGGCGCGGGCTGCTAGGGGTTGTTGGCGGATTGTGAGCGTGTAGATGAACGGTAGTTTGGGGAGGGCTGCTGGAAGCGCGGCGCCGGTCTGAGGAGAAGTAGCGATGGGGGAGCTGAGGTAGCTGCGAGTTGAGGAGTGGGAGCGGGAGGTAGGGCTATAGTAAGCATCCGGTCGCTCGGCCGGGCGAGGCGGAGGTTGTGAGGGTACGGCCGGGGGTCTATATTGCTGTGCATGGTGTTGCGGAGGCAATTGACTTGGGTGAGTCGGAGGATGATCTAGACGATGCGATGTGACATGATGCGATTGGGGTGGTCCGAGAGGATGCGAGTGTGGCGATATGGAAGTAGCATGGGTGATCGGCCTGTGCAGCAGGGCCGCTTCACTACGGTGCTGGCTTGTTTCAGGTGGCGGAGTGACCGACAGTAAGGCTGACACGGGGATGGCACCTGTCCTTGGTGGTGCGAATGATGCTGGGGTAGGCAACGATGGCTCTAGCGTAGCAAGGCGCATAGGCGGAGGTGCAGGTCCCCGTAGTGCATGTTGTTGTGCTGGCAATGCACGTAGTGGTGCGAGTTGGAACTCAGACGCAGCTCGCAGATCCGCCCTGCCAGCATAGCCTGGAGGGAACCCTGGTGCTCGCTGGGTCTGAGCCATCTCGGCTGGTCGAGGGATGTCTGCTTGTCTTCGTGACCAATGCGTGGGCTCATGAGAGCTGCGCGGTGGTGACATAGACACAAGTCCCGGTCAAGCTGTTGCGAGCAATGTAGGCAGTGCCAGTCCAGAAAGTGTGGACGAAATCCTGGCAGGCCTGCGTATGGTAAATATTGGCGTGACTGACGGCGTCCACGAGCTCCGGCTTGCGGTTGTTCACCGCGTCCTGGGTCAGCGGATGATGTCGCAAGGGAATCTCGAAGCTACCGCAGGATCGGGGCATATATCAAATGCTGTGGTCGCGAGTAGTGTCTATGGCATCGCATGCATTCTGCGGCCGATTCGAGTCATGCGAGAGTGCAAACTAATGCTGTGCAAGCTGGTCGGTGAAGGGTACGCTGGTCGGTGGAGAACGCTGCAGATAAGGTGAAAGAGTGCGCGCGCCTTGTGCACGAGTGAAGGAAACGAAGTGGGTCTTTGTAGGTTGCACTGAGAGCGCACAGTATCTGTGCCCGGGACTGGGAATCGCGATGCTTGCAGGAAGCGGTGATGCTAAGGACGATGTCCGCCGCGGACAGGGATAGCGTAAAGGTGCTGGACGAGCAAGAAAAGGTACTTAAAGAGCATGTATGTGGCCTTGCTAGTCGTCAGTCTGCGACACAATGTATATGCAGGTGTCTGTCCCTTTTCTCGCGCATGCATGCATGAGTGTGAAGCAGGTGCTGCAAGCTAGCAATTACGATCATAATGGTGCTGCCAAAGACGGCCTCGCACCGGCTGGAGAGACAACGATTTCCTGGTAGCGAGTACAAGGAGTTTCTTGACCGGGGTGCTAAGCGTCTGCGAACCGGGGCAAATCAAGCGGGCATCGCTTCGCATTATTGACGTCGTAGTGCTGTATCGCCCAAGGTCAGACCAGACGCAGGCATGTGTGCAAGCGAGCATGCCCCGATCTGATGAATGTGTCGGCGAGCCAGGCGGTCGGAATCCTTGTCGAGGTCTGCGTAGGACACGGCTCAGCCTAATTTGTGGGATCATGAAAGTGACGCTCGGTGCAGCTCGGGTAGGTTGATTGCTCAGGAACTGCGACGCCATCCTGCATGGGGTCATTCATCAATCAGACCCAAGACCGCCGCTATGGCCCGAGGATGCGCGCGTGAACCGGGTTGGTGGTGTAAGCTCTCCACCGCTTTGCAGAACCGTGTGGCGCACACAATCGCGAGTAAGGTGTCACACGCCCGCACTCTGGTGTAGTACAGAGCCTACACGAGACGGACGCTGTCGCCGAGGTCCATGGGCCCGCGACTTGTTCTGGACGTCGCCGCAATGGCTTGCACTCTGCACACCTGCCAGGCCTGGTCATGTGCGAGATATACATGTAGCGATCGTAAAGACTTGGGTACGAAGGTTCGCCGGCAGGCTGTCAAAGGCCGCTCGGGGATCGAGCCGAAGAGCCCAGACGCCTCGACTCGTTCCTTTCTATGGCTCGCATTCTTCCGGTCCCCATAAGCACTTCGATGCTCACCGCCCGCATACCGTCTCACGTTCGCAAGCTCTGGGCGAGCACTGACCAGGATGTTTCTGCACGAATCAGATCTGCAGCTACAGAGTATCCAGCATGCCTCGGAGCGATCTTGAGTGCTTCGCGTGCAGCCAGCCATTCCAGCACTTCACGACGCGACATGCTAGCAGCGAGATGAAGCACTTTCTTGAGTGTGACTAACAGGATGACATATAGCAAGGAGACCCCCAGACACTGAGCCCAGCATAGCTCACGAACCACATGATTCAATCTAGACATCAACGTTCAATAACGTTGTAAGGAGGTCTGGCATCACGGCCTTCACTGCACTTCAAGTGCAGTGA
>JAVRRP010000896.1:0-13024 GCA_036872775.1 Oleoguttula sp. CCFEE 5521 | reverse complement strand
TCTCGACAGGTGGTCTGCAATCAATCGTGACACTAGTAACAGAAACGGCACCACGCGGGCATATTGTTGACAACTCTGCGCGTGGGGCTAGATACTGCAAGGCAGAGCTCTCAGGCGAGGAGGATGGAATTGCAGCACGCTGATGTGCCTTAAACATTGGCTGAGTATCGGGGGAAGGAACTGAGTCCTCAGGACATTGGGAGGATGTTGCGGAGGATTACCAGGATGCATGCATTGGCACCTGGCAATGTTTGGGGCAGCATGTTGCATGTTTGAGAAACGAGTAACATACCAGGAATTACACGGGCGTCATGCAGTAACTTAAGCCTAAACCCCAAGATACGCACCGCACGGGACTAGGTAGGCACGTGAAGTAGCATGACGAAAGATCTAGCCGCTTTGAGCTCTAGCGTTCGCAGCTGGCAGAGGCTAGTTCCAGAATCGGCAATCGCGTAACTCCATTGCCGAACCGGAGAGACAGTGCGGTGCGGTGCGGGCGTTCAGAAAAAGACAATACGAAGACAGTAAGTTAGGTCCGGGTTGGACGTGCTGCCGCCACTCGCGTTGCTCCATCTCCCTGAGTAAGCAGAGGGCTTGCAAAGCTTATTCAGCGAACGCCAGTCCGCCCCCCCGCTGTATAGCATCGAACCGTAGCATGGTTTGACCCTTGTCATACTAGACCACCGACTCGACGCTTGACATCGCTAATCGAAAGCTTAGCACGTGGCGAGACATTCATAATGACTGTGCTAGAGCTACCTGTTTGCCACCCTCGTGAAGAAATGCGAGCTATCGAGATCAGATTTGTCAGGCGGCAACGATGTCATAAATGACACAGACGCGACATAATGTTATGCAAATACTTTGGGAGAACGCAAAAGGTTTAGAAAGCTGTGCCGTGGAATTACAACTCTAAACACTTTGCAAGCAATTGCCGCCTCTCGGAGAAGCCCACATACTTTGGCGGAATTGAGTTTATGAGAGCGTAGTGCATGACAAGTTACATATGAGGTAAGTGGCGTTTATTAGTCGTGAGGTCAGTACTGCTAAGCGTATAAGTAATATTCGCTACGGCACACATATATAGCCTCTCGAAGACATACCGCAATCGTGCTACGATGTCATCGGTCGCGATATCCTCGTTGGATGTACTGTACTGAACTGGACCACGACCACCAAGTAGTCCCGAGGATGCCGGATGGTCGTAGGTCGGATAGCTACCATTCGGGAGACGTCTGCCGTGTAAGAATGCAGCATTGCAATCGAACGGTGTGTAGACAGCAGACGCACGCGGAGTACGGTATGCCATAGTGAGCTTCATCAGGACTGGCTTGACAATCGCCCTGGAACTCGTCTGGATCAAGGGTAAGGGGAGCTCACCAAAGTATCGCTGGTGTCAGCCTTTCTTGATGGACCGACTGCATGAGATGGCGACAGACACTGCGGAGCTTGACAGCTCTTCACTGCCTGCTATGAGAAGCAAGATCTCGCGAGCGCGGCTATACATTGACTGAGGCGAGAGATTCATATCTTCCTACAATCGCCCGACGAAGCTCCTCCGCTGTCAGCTGATCGCCCACCTCTGGAAGGCGTATCGAAGTGTCAAGTCGTCGGCAAGATACTACGCAGCAATCATTTCAGCAGCACTGATAGTGTCACGAAAAGCTTGGCCGGCTTGACAGTGTTGCGACTCGCATTGCAAGGCACTCTCGCATCTACTGTGCGCTGACGTCCGGGACTGGCTTGCGCATCTGTCCGGATCTGCATCTCACACGTTCCGCAGTTTCCGCCGCCGACGGGATTGCAGCACATCTGTGAAGATCAGGACTGCCGCCGTTGTCGAGCGGATGAAGTATACTGCATGCTACCTCCGATGCAACACCTACTACGAGAGTCAGGGTCAGGGTTCCGAGGATGCCGTTAGGACTGCAATGAGGCTGCGAGTAATGTCGCTTCCATGACTTGCTGGAAGGACGATACATCCTCTGATTGCACCAATTCTTTATACCGATGACGCTGTCGTTGTTGCCGTCGCATACCTGGGGATGCTGCAGAACACACTAGCGTTACAGTAGAAACGCCAGCAGCACATGGTTGTCGAGTCAATTGTTAAGTCAAGGTCGTGAGTGGTGCTGGTCTCATGCAAGCCAGGGCATCTCCATCAAAAGGATTGCGATCCCATCAAGACCAAGAGATCTTAATCGGAATCATGCCATCTCCAGGAAGGCCATGCCGTTGCCATCAATTGCAGCCCCATAGCAGTGCTGTCGCATACTTCAGAGGTCGAAGACAGCAGAGTATTAGTGGCGAGAGTGCTTGATACCTCGGAAGTAAGTCTTCATTCAAGGACTGACAGTTCGATCAAAGCAAGGCTATCATTATCAAAATCATGCCATTCCCATCAATCGCAGCGCAAGAGCAATAACTTTGCTCACTTCAGACGTCGAAGACAGCGGATACACCTGCGTCGATCGAAGCCGTATTGGAATAGGTAGGCAGGTATCTGAGAGCGTCCGTGAGCTCTGTGAGCCGTGTGAAGTGTTATTTGCGTTAGTTCGTTGCCTTTGGCTTTCTCGAAGATTTATAGCACCTCGGCTGGATTGAACGGCTCCAAGCCGGTCTTAAGCCATGCTGAGCTGATATTAGCCTCTGTAAAGGCTTTGCAGTAGGCCTTGTCGAAGTTGTAAAAGACGTCACGATCGCTGCTATAGTCACGTAAGCAAACATGTACGACCGAGCCAATCCGTCACTGGCACAGGGTCTTCCACTTAGCGTGCCGACATCATTCCGTGCTCTAGCAGATCATGGCGATATCCCTCGCACTACCCTCCAACATCGTGCACACGGATGAAGGTCGCTTAAAGACAAGGCGAGAAGCTAGCAGACCTCACCCCATCGGAAGAGAAAGCACTTGTGAAGTTCTTGGTACAGCAGGATGCTCTCGGACGTCCCGTGCGAATAAAGCACGTAGGCTCGATTGCCTTCATCCAGGCCATATAAGATCCCCATTAACAGAGCCTTGCACGATCATTGGATCAAGCAGGCATCCATTGATTGAAATTGCAGGCAGCATACTAAACCGCTCAGGCCGTGAAAGGTACTGAACGGCATGGCTTCTGCTTCATTTGGGTGACCTGGCGTAGTTCCTATCGCCTGGGAGAGGTGAGCAAGCACTCTCGTCCACAAAGACTTGTTGGTCTACAGGCCATTGTATCCACTTCCGGAACCATTCAATCCTGAGGGCCTCACTACGCTCTTAAGCAATCTTGTGGCTGACTTTGCGTGACCATTTACGCGCGTGTAGCAATATCCACACGGTTGAGAGCGACAACTGCTTACCGAAGTCGTTGTAGATATACCACACTATCTCGTCCAAGTACGTCGACGGGGTTCATTCAGATAATCTATCACCAGGTCCTCTTCGGCACGAGTGAGCGTGCTTGGCCGCCCTTTTGCACCACACGGCGGAGGCCGTGGTACACCAAAGAGCTCCCATTTCTGACGCCGTTTGCGCACGCCTTTTATGGTCACGCCGTTGTCGAGGGCGATAGTTGCAGTGCTAATCTCAAGATGAAAGAGCTTGTGAGAGATGCGCTCCATCACGTGGTCTGGCACAGGCGCCGGCATTGTGACTGCGCAATGAAATCAGCAACGCCTCACAACACCTCACAACACCTCAAAAAGAGCTACACCACAGGGTTGGCAACAACATGGATAACAATGGCATCAGATGGTCAAGATGGAGGTGGTTGTAACCAAATTTACTATGAGACCGCCCTCAGACTTCCCCGCAACGCAATTCCTTCACAACAACACAGATATATGCAACCAGCTGTACCAAGGTCAGAGTCTACGCTTCGCTAAGCGGAGTGCGTGTCACTGGAAGAACGCCGTCATTGCACGCACCCGCAAAGGTGGAAAGGGTATGCATATCTTGGGGATACAGCTGTCGGAATGTGAGACAACGTACGCCTCCTTGCATGTGGAATGTGCTCATTAGAGCCGTAACTTAGCACCCTATCGATCAACTATAAACCAACGACTATATTCTGCTACATATGCTACCTAGCTAGGCATCACTCATGCAACCCGTCGTCATTCATTACAACTCTTCCCCACTGCTTGTCAGACTTTTCAGCGAGGATATGTGGCTGACGCACTGCATCGTTGTTGGATGGGATTGCCCCAGCCTCACAACATAGCCTGAACAGGCTCGTTCGTATAAAGGGATAGCAGCGGCAAAGTCTGCTTTCTGATGCAGCAGATATGCAAGGCAGTAGACATTCATCAGCGTGACAGGATGCTCCTTCCCCAGCACCTTCTCATAGCCCTCCAGTGCTCGCCGGTTCATCGTCTCCGCCGCCTCGTACTTGCCCTGATACTGAAGCACCAGCGCGAGGTTGCTCACACTCGTCAGTGTATCAGGATGCTCCTTTCCCAGCGCCTTCTCTCTTCCCTCCAGCGCTGGCCGGTTCATCGTCTCCGCCGCCTCGTACTTGCCCTGGTACTGCAGCGCAGCAGCGAGATCGCTGAGGCTCCGCGACCACCCTATCTGATCTTGTTCCTTCCGCCGTGAGCGTTCTGCCTTATCAAACGCCCGCAGCTCATACTCCGTGTGATGCTGGCCGATGCCTCTCATAAAGTTCGCCATAGAACAGATCACGTCGAGGCTGGGTTCCGGCACTTGTCCTGATCCCTTGTGCCACTCCCGTAGCCGCGCCACGCTGGATGAGATGTCCGGCGTGATCCGGCTTTTCTTCACCGGATCCAGCTGACCGACCTGTGTGACCGAATTCAAGAAGGCGAGATTGCCTCGACTGTGTCGTCCATGCTCTTCTACTTCGAGCCGGTCAAAGCCCCACGCATTTACCAGCTTATGCATCGAGCATCCTGCCTGCTCTTCCTTCCACTGGAGAAGAGAGTACGTCGACAATGCCTCCGTTGGTATCCTGACTCCGAGATTAGCCTACGGCGGCTGACGCCCTCTCCGACGCTAGCGATGTTCGCAGTGAAGGGCGCAGCACGTGTCGGCTAAGCTCCGCACCTTGGCAGGGGCTTCCCCGTTGTCAGTGCTACGCTGCGGCCTGAACCTCCATTCCCACTATCACCTCAAGAGAATCAAAATGTGGTTCAACCTCAGCTCAAAGGGCCTCGACACACGCGCGCCTATCGTCATACAGTACATGTCTGACATCCATCTCGAAAGTTTGGATTATCACTTTCGGATTGTCCCTGCAGCATCGTTTCTTCTACTTGTCGGCGATATTGGCCGTTTCTGCGACTTCGACAGATATGCAGCCTTTATTCACCAATGCTGTGTATCCTTTGCGTTGATCTTTCTTGTCAGTGGGAATCACGAATTCTACGGTTCATCACGCGAAGAGGGCTTAAGGTTCATAGAATCTATTACAAGCGATCCTGTCGCTCAAGGCAAAGTCGTCTTCCTCAACCGCACCTCTTACGATATACCACACTCGAATCTCACGATCCTGGGGTGTACCTTACACTCGAATATCAGTTACGATCGGCGAGCCCTCACGAGTGACTTCCGCCGCATTAAAGGATGGACGGTTGAAAGGCATAATGAAGAGCACGCTGCGGACATGGCTTGGTTGAAGGGGCAGATCTCTTCGATTGGCAGGGACAGGCGGATCATTATTGCGACTCATTATGCTCCAACATTTGAGAAGACAAGTCACCCAATACACCGGGAGAGCACCCTGAATCAATGTTTCGCTAGTAACGCTCTTGATGACCTGCTTGGAACCCCTGGAGCTCAAAATGTAACACACTGGGTACATGGACACACTCACTGGAACACGAATTTTCGTCATGGGAGAACGTTGGTCATGAGCAATCAATTTTGTAATAAGTCCGACAACTTGAACTGGTGGCAGAGCCGCTTCCTGTATAGACCGTTTAGAATGGACGCGACCATATCGGTCTAGACAAAGTTACAGGGGGGACTAATGAGATCATTACTGTCCGGGAGTCTGTTGACATGCAGCCAAGGATACCTTTCTAGCAACCACACTACACGAATTTGACACCATTTCCAACGGTAGGAAGCGCCATAAATCCTCCATTTTGTAGAGCAAAAGCAATATCCCGCTGTATCCTGAACAGCAAAAGGTTACTAACGTTAGCAGCGTCTTGATTTCAGCTGGGCAACTAATGGAAATTAAGCTCAATACTGACCAATCTCTTGCTATGTTCAAGCTACTATTCAATTTGATTGTCGGCGACATTTTAGACCACCGGGCTTCAGTAATCATACACTGAGGCGGAGCTTCTTGGGGAGAGTTTCAAAAGTCAACCATTACGACGTGTCCTATGTTTGCCTTGCCTTATTATGATCTCCTCTATCTACATCGAGCTCATGTTATGGAACTGCAGAGGACGATTCTTGTGCCTGCTTCCTAGGTGCTCGCTGAGACGTTGCAGCTTGCAGCTCCCTGTGCTTCTCGATCGCTTGCTCCTTTGTCAAACCTCTCGCCATCAGAGCTTGAACTGCTTGCTGCGCACGGTATCCAGCTTGGTTGGGCTGACGAGTTGTGGCGGAGGATGAAGCTTGTGCCGGCTGCCTGGGCGTTTGCTGGGCCTTTGTAGCCAGATGCTCCCTGTACCTCTCGATCGCCTGCTCCTTGGTAAATCCTCTCGCCATTAATCTTTTCAGGGCTTCAATCATAAGCGCTTTACCATCAGCAGGCGTTAAGACTGCATTCGCCCCAACATTGTCCTCGTCATCATCATCATCATCATCCTGATCATCACTACTGCTGCCATCCCTATCAGACTCGCTGTCGCGAAGATTAAGCCCGCTCAAATCCAATCCTGGTCCCTCAGAATCTGCTGTGCTGGATCGAGTTTTGCGCTCGGTGCTTACTGCCGCCGGTAAGCCGAACAGGAGCCCGTTCTGTACCTGGTTTAGCTCGACCTTCATAACCTGGGTGACTTCATCATTGCGACTGGTTCCAATTGATGCTTTCAAGCCATTCTCGCCAATCAAGTCCTGAAAGGTGCGCTCAAGATGTGAATGGCGTTTGACGACTTCGCCAACCATATGTCTACTGAGTTCTTTGCTACGACCCTTCAGCTCATGGGAGAAATGGCTCGCCAGCCAGGTCAAATCTGCGATGTCAGAGTACTTGTTCCTAGATGCCGCTGCGAAGAGCTTTCCCTTAAATATGATTACTGGGTCCAAAATGTAAGTCGTCGAGGCGCCGAGCTTCCTCCCCTTGACATCGACTTTGATTGTTGTCATGTGGATCATCGAGGCTGCAAGGCATCCTTAGAATGGAGTTCTACACATGCATTTTCATACCCCGACCTACTTGGGAAAAACTCCACCAGGACACCGCGGTCCCCCCAGAGGAAGGTAACAATATCTTGTCGCTTGTTCGCCAAAAACCTGAAATTCGATCTCTGACTCAACTCACTCGAAAGCCAATTCTTGCTGCAATGAACCGCGCAGTCAATGTCTTTACTTTCACGTGGTCCCCCAAGCGTAGCAACCGCATATCCTCCAAATATGCCAAATTGGACACCAAGCTCGTCCAGTACTTCGCGAATCGCAATCGCTGCATCACTAAGGTCTTCTGAACTGACCATGGTCACAAGGTCGTGCACAGGAAGCGACGAAAGGAATGTGCCAGGCTCCAGGTGGGTCATATGTACTCTGGGTAGCAATACTACCCCGCTTCTCCTTGGCGTCAGCTAGCGCTTATTGAAACCTCTTCACTCCGACAGTTGTTATCTTCTTACAGAGCACATATCCGCATTGGAGTGTACTCAAGCAATACAGGAAGGAAGGCTACAGTCACTCCCATGTCGACAGATTTTTCGATAGCGCACGTTCATCTTGTGCAATCTCTGCTGGACGAGTTTGGCATCACATCTGTTGTGTCAGGCGATCTCGCGCTGTTATATTTCGGTGTCGACATAGCCTTGCATGTAGGTCATTCGATAGGAGCGAAGTATACATGGGCTAACAATCACCGGAAAGCACGTCGAGCTATGTGTCCCAGCGTCTGAAGCAGGGCGAGCCAGGGCGATTATTGCTTCAAGATCGGAATTCATTCCTCTACCCGACATCACAGAACCGGACTTCTATCACCCTTATAAACGAGGCGCATATCAGTGCGGATTTACGAAATTCAGCGATGGAGTGGATCTCCACATAGTCACAGATGCCGCCCTGTTGTTACAATTGGCGCCATCCTCTAGCTCGGCGCATACAGTCAAATCTACGTTAGCCGTGTGGTGTCACGACACAGACGAGAGCGTTCTCGAAGGGCTTAGATTCCCAACATTACCCAACTTCCTGAATGCGTGGTTGGATCTTGCCTCCCGCGCGCAGGCCAAAAATGCGGATGAACAATATGTTTTCTTGATGGAGGCCGAACGCTTGATCGACAGCAACAATACGATAGACCACGCGTGGTGTAAGCGAAACATACACACAATGGAGAGCTTGCTGCTCGCGTCCAGTCTACTCGAAGGCCAAGCAAATAGGACGAGCCAGAGTACTTGGACCTAGGTCTCGAAACATCACAGAACCTAGGAGCTAGACTGCCCTAGTGCACGTCTTAGTGAGTAGGGGGCAGTCGATCGACGAAGCTGCAAGCCTGCGATAATTGGTGGTAGGATCGCTGTTCTCGCTCGCCGCACAGGGCTGTGACTCCGACTGCGACGGCCGTTGCCGTTGCGGCCATAGCCGATGAGGTGATTGAGTGTGACTGCACACGTAAAAGAGGTTCTGGTCGCGACCAAGAGGGAAGCGGAACGCTGGAGGGTAGGCGGCCCGGCGGCCTTGTCATTATGCTCTCTACCCTGGCCATCTATGTACCCTGCAGAGCTTGCTTTAGATGGTAGCTGTCCTTTCATAAGGATAGCAGCTGAGCTCAAGCCAACTAATTTCCCGCCTCTTGCTCTGTATGCCGTATCTGCCATCTCCTATACAAGTCGGAGGGTTGGTGCTAGACCGTAGAATTTCAGTTCCGGTGTTGAGGGTAATATTCTCCTCCTCTAGCATGCTGCTTAGACGCGTATGTGGAACAGTGAACAACTCTCTGAAGCTATCTCCACGAATTTGTCCGATTAGCGCATGTCTGTGAACATCATACGTGTTTGCAGACGCTGATGGCCAGTTTCGAGAGCTCATATCGTTATTTGTCTTGCCTTCATGAGCTCATTATGGACGTTACTAGTGTAGCCACCGCACGTGAAGCAGTCGTTGTTGTCGGTGTCGCGCCACTTCGGCAAAAGCGGTGCATACCTCCATTGGTGCATACCCCTGTGTTCGACGCTACCAATCAGAGTGTTACCAATCTTATCCTCGACAACGGTAGTATAAGCACTGCAAGCATGTAGCATTGCAAAAGCGCTCCCATGAGCATCGATCCTGATCATGAACACCCGCACTTCACATCGTTTGCAAGGATCGCGTCCAGCGAGATGGAGGGAAAATTACGAAGCGGCCGACGCGCTCACACAAGCGTCACGATGTGGTTTGATGGGGTCAACACAGCTGGCCGCGAGCGATAGTAGGCAACGCCAATTCGTCAGAGTGAAGACATGTTGAACAAATGTGACGCTGCGCATTATCATTACGACGGCTTTTCTATTTCTGCATCCTCTGCTACCACATCCGCGCTACTGGGGCCCTGAACATTCCTGACGCAATTCCTGCTTCTTCTACTACCTTCTTGGCTAACGGACGACATGTCGCCCTCTGGCTCCGGTGCATCTCCATTCGCGTTGAACCTGCGCTTCCGACCACGTCTTCCCTTGCCTGCAGCGGTTTTCTCTGCTGAGAGAATTGCCTTCGATGTTTGCTTTACCTTCTTGCCTTCTTTCTCCAGTTCTTTCGCAGCGCGCTCTGCACGTGTCTTCTCGAGGTCCTCAAAGCTCATCACCCTCGCCATTTCAATTATGATTGACTTCGTCATGCGGCGAACCTTTGCTTCATTGTTCATCATAGCAAGAAATTTGACTTGTTCTTGTAGGAGGGCACGTTCAGCGAAGGAAAGTTGAGTGGCATTGGTGAGCTTCTGCAAGTGCCTCTGTAAGCGATGCTTGCTGGCCTCACGTCAAGCAGATGAGCATCGTCTCTGAACAAATCATGCATCGACGCAACAGCTCCTGCTGAACCTGGTGTTACAGGTGTGTGCGGCGACGATGTCTGGCTCTGCGGCCGGCGTCCCCCAGTCACCTCCACTGTTGTGGAAGCGATCACTTCCGCTGCGGGCTTCGGGATGTCGCAGAGCATCCTCTCTGGATTGAAGGTAAACAAACCGGCTTTTGCCCAACCAGCTCGTATGTTCCGAGACGTGAACGCCTCCTTTCTGGCACGATCACAGAGGGATGTGAAGTGCTCCTTGCCAATCGTCCCTACGCACCCTCGCTCTAGTCTTTCTACCTGATCCCTGTAGGCTGCCTTCAGTGGACCAAAGACCGAAATATCATACGGTTGGAGCTTGTGGGACGTATGCGATGGAAGGCGACACAGCACGACATTGTTCTCGAAACAGAGTTGTAAGACTTCCAGGGTTTCATGCGTCCCGAAGCCATCACATATCAGTGCTCGCGGACCTTGCTTAGCTCGTTCTTTAGTTTGTGGATCAAACACAAGTTTGAGCCATTGTAAGCTAAGATAGGAATCAGTATATCCACTGTCGGAGTATGCGTAACGCCAACCGGGCGTTGGATAAGTGACCCAATTAGCTCGATAGGTCGATGCAGGCCAGATGATCATGGGCTCTAAGTACCTGCCATCGGCACTTACGCACTCGACAGCCGTCACGGTGGTTCGCTTGACATGCGCACCTCTAGACCCGTGATGACTATCTTCGCTGACGAGCACTTTCACGCTGCTGAGTTTGGAGATCATAACGCCGGTCTCGTCCATGTTGTAAACGTTCTCTTGCAGAATAGTCGAACCCTGTAGGACCTCTCCGATCACGCTGAACCATTGCTTAGCTTTCTCATAGATATCGAAACAGTTCCAGTCTAGTGCTCCGCTCTTGCTTGCTTTAAGGTTATCTGTATGGCGCTTGTGGAAGAGCTGTGACCAGTTCTTTCCGGGCGGTTTGCAAGATTTGTCCGATAGAGATCTCTTTTGGGCGAGGGTGCGGGCGATCGAACCTAGATACTTTATTCGGACAGGACGCTTAACAGCATCCTGCTGCATCAAGAACTTCACGAGTGCTTTCTCTTCCGATGGGGTGAGGTACTGTTGGCTTCTGGCCTTGTCTTTCAGCGACCTTCGTCCGCGTGCACGATGCTGGAGTGTGGTGCGAGGGATCTCTCCATGATCAGCTAGGGCACGGAATGATTTCGGCACACTGGAGGGCGGACCCTGTGCTAGTACCTGACTGGCTCGATCAGACATAGTAACTATCCTTTGTGATACTCGCAACGAGGTGCCGCGTGCAAGCATGATCCCTTTGGCACGCGGGAATTTCTAGGCAACAGCGAAGGAAACCTCATCACGTGGTCTTTAGACACTTCTAAAATCCGAAGCAATGCGCCACGATTCATCCCTGCGCTAGCAGGATTGTTATAATGCACTGTAAGGAGGGTATTACAATTGGGATGACTCAGCACGCTCGCCAAGCGCGCTAATACACCTCGAAATTCTGCCACATCAGCGCACCCAGTCCGTCGCCAGACGGGTCTCTCAGGTACATGTCTCCTTCGCCGTGTTGCTGCGAAAGTAAGAAGCAACACTCTTCACCGTTTAGACTTCTCGTCGACACTTTCATGAAGGGCGAGATTCCCAAAGACGTGATGTAATAGGCGTGGACTCGAACAGCTGTGGTCAGCGGTGTCGACAAAGTAATGAACAGCTTATGCCGCTCGGGCTTGTTGTAGAAAAACAGCCAGAGATCAGTGGTACAGTACTTAATGGTCTACTGCTGCACTTGCGAGGAAAAGATCTCCGAGGCCTGAGTCGAAAATCTGGCTCGTAACGGAGGGTGGCTCGCAACGTAGGGATGGACGATAGATGCTCCAGCTCCATGGTGTCAACACCACAGCGATGGTTGGACAGAATACCCAGGTGAACAAGAAGCCGTGCACATACGTGCCAAGATATTATAGCCAATCACGAAGCCTCAAGCCCGCGATGTCGGCGCGTCTCCGCAATCAGCCCTGAACAGCTCTGGTGCAGGACCCTTTCGCAGAACAGGCTCTGTCGCTTGCAAATGAGCTACACTGGTCATGAGTCGTCAATAGCAACCCATATTTTGGAGCAGTCTTCCTCTCGCCAAGGCACATGCGGTACAGCCATTTTGAATTGCATCTTCGCCTGCACGCATCGTCGCGTACACCAAGAAGCTGGGACGACGATGGACAACGATGGAATCCGTGCTATTAGCGCGACGCACAACACCCATAAAACTTTGGCGTGTGGGCAGGTATGAAGAGGAAAAGCCGGAGAATACCAAGGTGTATATTTTGTCATCGCACATTCGCGGTGTCGAAGATTTGATACCATCTGGGAAAATCCGTCCGGTAAGGGAGGGTGTCCGGCGACGCGGGGATGGACGTTGCAATAGTCAAAACATTCCAATCGAAAGAGCCTTAATAAGTAAATCACCGTTGCGCGTGATTATCAAGAAGCCTTGAGTCTCGAGGTCCATGACAGCGGCATACCGATGTCATTTTCCATCAGGCATCGCATTAACAGGGTTGCACCAATGTAGCTCGCTCGTGCTAAGTCGAGAACGTGTTGTAGAGGAAGCATATGGTCATGCTGGCAGTTGACGGACGCTCAATACATCCAACCGGATAGTTCTGCCCGAATGGTGCGTTCACAACCGGCTTCGTCAACATCTCCCATTCCTACATCCCTCACATAAAGTACTCTGATGTGGTCTTCTGCTGTGACCGGACACGGGTGTCTCTTGCACCGCAATACCAAACCATTTCGCCAGCAATCCGATTCAGAAGTTGTCTTACAGAGTTGGCTTCGTAACCTTACCTTTGCAAGTCCATCCAAAGACATCCTGGTCTTGGATGA
>JAVRRP010000895.1:0-13028 GCA_036872775.1 Oleoguttula sp. CCFEE 5521 | reverse complement strand
TGGGGAGAATGCGTGGAAGGAGAAGAAGGTGAAGGATGATAAGAAGAGTGCTGGGTTTGATTCCATCATGGAGGAGGCGCATGGTTTGAGGGAGTTGGCCAGGGGTGATGTGGAGGGTCAGGGTGGGGAGGGTGATGGACGGGGCGTGAAGAAGAGGAGACGGGGACGGAAGAGGGGTGGGAGAGGGGGGAGTATGGTGGAGGGGAGGTGAGATGTTTATTGATACATTGACAACGTGGCAATCGAGCGGATGGGCTTGGTATAGCGATGGCGTATGGCGCAGGTGTGGAGCATGATACTCTGGAGCACACATGGTGCATGTGCTCACTGGCAAACTTGCGGCAATCTAGCAATTCATTCTGCATTGGGGAGTAGTTCGACCCTTTGAATAACAATGATCCTGGCTGCATCACGCACCGAGATGGACAGCGCGAGTGATGAGATGCACACGACAGAGGCATGCTGGTGGAACTGCACGAAGAAGGCACAACAGAGCCAGCTGCATGCGGTTCATCGTCTTGGCACACAGCTTCACCTCGCTGACACTTGGGTCTTGAATCAATTAAGACCGCTTCTGCAAAATCTCACAGAGGTGGCGATCATGAACTCAAACTTGGCAACGGCTTTCGCAAAGTCTAAGACCTACGCACAATCGGGAGGAATTCTACTGACAAGCAAAAGTGAGCATCTTCGGCGCTTCGCCAATCTATCGTGCATACGTTCAGCTTTGAGCTGCCCGGACTCCGAACGACCGCCTTCAGCGACAGCATGACGAAGAAGTCGCTCGCGAAGTGGCCTACGATGCTGCAGCCAGCGTGCCGTCTCAAGAAAGATGCCACCGTTGAGGAGAAAGAATCGCCCATCATACTACTCTTTCCACAGCACCATCACACGAGTCTCAACTCTTCCCTGCGATCTGGGCCAAAGCGGCCAATTGCCGCAAGCAGCAAGACGAAGCCAGAAAGCAGCGTCTCAGCGAAGCTCTTCCCCCTTCTCCGCCTGCCTACCGAACTGCGCCTCATCATCTACGATATGCTATTCGCCCGGATGCTTGACCAGATCACACTCCCTGCCTACGGCTGCTACTCGCTGCCTCCTCTATTCCGCGTCTGCCGTCTCCTACGCGCTGAAGCGTCATTCTCCTGGAAGTTCCATCTAATGATCGCGACGGAAAATAACGACACGTTCGTGGACTTCGTGCTTGCACAGACTTTACAGGAGGGTGATGTGAGTGTGTTGAGGTACTCGCACTCTGAGAAACACGCCAACAAACTTCTCAACAGAGCGCAGGTTCACCAGGTGGATTTGGCGGCGCTGGACCTCGTTGCGTCGTGCGTACGCCGGGGAATTGCCGCCCGGTCCGCCATTCTGCGGGAAGTTGACGACGAGTTTGATGGGTACTCGAGGAGCCAATTCCTGAAAGATCGGAGACATGGGTACTTCTCGGACTCAGACTCGGATTCGGACGCGTAGAGGTGCAGACTCGCACGCTGCGCAACGCACGATCGGTTTCTCTCGGTCGGTACCCCCCCTACACAGCTCGGATCGCCCTCGCTAACACAACTTGTAGTCTGATGCTCTTGGAGGATAGGGCGGGCTATTCGCGAGGACGAGGTCGCCATACTCATCATCTGATGGTGGTTACCATGCTTGTATTGGCTGAGGAGCGTCAATTGTGCATGAGCGAAATTTACGAGAAGCACAAGGATACGCAGCAGCGCCCGGAAGATCTCAAAGCCCTGGTCTTCTTTGCGGGATGGGTAGGTAAGGCTCTCTTCTACTGGCCTACAGCATTCCCAGGGCCATATGACGAAGACGAGGACCTCGATATGTTGATGGCTTTTGGAGTCAACCAGGACATATTGGACGAATAGCTACATAGAGGCTTGACTGAGCGAGGAGAGCATTTTGCATGCGCATGAAGAGCGGCAGGTAGCTGGTTTTGGACCTCTGGAAAGGCGACTTGCCACCGTTGACCAAAGCGCAGGAAGAACGATCAGAAGCATACTAACAGTAGCACTGGCGGGGTTGCCTCGTCTCAATCGATCGCAGTGTGGCGCGAAGCTAGAGATTGGGTGACTGAAAGTGGTGTAGCAATTGCCTGGGGCATGGGTACAGCTTGGTTGGGTAATACTGCAGAGCTTAACTGGTGATGAATGCTCCGAGACCACGATCATCAAAAATCAGCCATGATTGCTATACGGAAATCCTCGGAGCCATTCCGTGTATATCGTGTCAATGTCACTGTGCTCTGATGCGCATCGGATCTGACTGGCGTCCAGTTCGCGGCTGTTTCACTTCTTAGGCATGGGTTGTACCTTCTACTGCTGGTCTTTTAGCACTTGCCTCCTCTACGGCTTTGTTGACATCTCGTAGTTCGGATCTCCGCGTGCTCGAACACCCATTTACTTGAGCGGACACGTCAGGATGGACATCCATCTACTGGCGGCCTTCACGCAACGTGAGTACAGTCTCCTGATACGCGCGACTGCCACCGACATGTGTAGTGTCCATGAACGAGCACCCAACGATCTTGACGAGCCGTCACTACGACGGCGCCTCCCAGGTCACATCCGCGATCGCCACACGCTGCGCCGAGACGAAGGGTCTCTACAAGCACTCAAGCACACAAGGTCCGTCCGGCACCTCTAGTATGGTGTTGAGCGCCTCAAAGCGTTCGTCCCGATGCGTACTCGCTGCTAACGTCAGAGCTGACCTTCACAGTGCCACTCGACGAACCTGCATCTTCGAAACCCCGGCCCGAGATCAAAAACCCACTACACGGCGGCATTACGGCTCATGAGTACGTCCATGTAAGCTACTGCGCTGCTGTCGAGCCCATCAAGCCGCACCCGCGAGAAGCCATACGACACGCTCCACTCGGAGGATCAGGATCCCGACCTCTCTCTTGAGCCTCCCTCCGGAGATCCGTGTGGCCATATACAACATGGTCTTTGCCTCAGTTCTGAATGACATCGCACTGTCAAGCCGCGATTACTATCCACTTCCGCCTCTACTCCGCACATGCCGACTCCTTCGCACCGAGGCGTTCGACTGCTGGGAGGCACAGCTGCAGCTCGCTGTGGCGGGAATGACGAGTTCAGAGGCTTCGTCGAAGCGCAGTTGGTAGAGTTCCGGAGAGGTGATCGCGGGTTTGAAATCAAGCAAGCCGGAAGGACCAAGAAGCAAGGAGAGCAGCATGCACTGGATCTGGACACCCTGAGATCGCTCATTGTATGGAACCAGACTGGACTATACAGTGGGCCGCGCCTGCTGATCGCCAGCTTCGGCGAGGGGCAGAAGATGATGAAGCGTTTGTACCGGTTTGGCGACAGTGAGGGAGCTGTATTAGCACGCACGGGGCTCGAGAGAAAGCGCAAGCTCGTGCAGGTTGGGGGGGTATCTCCAGGCTATGTCCACCGCGCTTCGAAGTGCTTCAAGATCGGGGCAAGATTCCCGGCAATGCAATTCTTCATGGATGAGTGAAGGAAGCTGCGGGCTGCAGAGCGAGGGGAATATGATATGGTCATTCGATACTAAGCATGGCTGTTAGCCCGTCGATACTCTACTGCGAGACTTGCAGATATCAATCCAGTGGGGTGAAGCAGTGCGGCCGTATCATACCTCTCTTGCCTTGGTGAACGGGTGAGGTGAGGGTCCCGTATTGAGACATCAGGTCATTCTACGACATGGCCACTTTTTCGCAGTCTCGCGCACCCTAGAAACATTACGACAGCGTGATAAGCTGTAGCAGGTGGTAGAACACGCCAGTATCGGGCTGGACAGCAGTTAGTAAGGCAAGTGGGCGGTTGCCACATATCGGTCATTCAACAGGATAAGGGATCCCTAGTACCCCAATCTCTGCTTCTCATCGTGCAGGCGTTGGCAGTTGTCATCCGTGGACCTTAACGCCCGCATTAGAGGACTTGCAGAAATGACCACGCCTCAGCCAGGCGGGACTGCTAGTCTGCACCTGGCGCCACTCTTGCGCCTACCTCCGGAACTTCGTCTCATGATCTATGATCACCTCTTCGCCACAACTCTCAACGAGGATGAGATTGACCATGAATCCTGCTTCCCAACGCCACCAATCTTCCGCACATGCCGCCTATTGCGTGCAGAAGCGCGAGAATCCTGGCAGCTCCATCTGGAAGCCGCGATCAGAGGAATTCCAGCACGCGAGTTCGCCATCTACCGCATCAACCAAGAGCCAGCGGCTCATCTCTTTCGCAACGGGACCTACTACTCCGATGCAATTCTAGTCGCGCGACAAGAGAATGCCGGCAGATGTGCGAGGCAAGCCATGCGTGACCAGAATCTGCGGTCGCTCGGTATCATACGTGCACGTCTGCAACCCAAGCCAAATGTGATTTAGAGGAAGGAAGCCACGCGAGGGTGGTGGAAGAGCCTGCCTGAATGCAAGTATGTCGCTGCACCAAAGCTGGATGCGAGGTTGAAGCGCTCAGATATGGCGAGATGGGCTGTTGGCCAAGGGCTGAGACGATGGTAGATGAGTTGCTGTCTGATCATCGGAAGCCAGTGGGAGTGTTACGATTTAGGGACGCGTGGCTTTGAAGTCGGGCGTTACACTGGCTTCGCACAGAGTATAGTCTGGCAGGGTCGACATCGAAGCCGTGCTTGTTAAAGGTCCATAACGTTTGAGAATCTCGTATTGTGCTCCTGGCGCATGATAAGAGGCAACTCTGCCTCTTTAGACTTTGTTAGGTGGCTAGTAGACGTCGACATTCTGCATCAGCAAGACCTGTCTTGGCCTCCAAATTGGGTACGCAGAGGATTGGAGCCATGCTCCGCGTACTTTGGATGACCAGATGAACCTGTGAATTACTAATATCACCGGCAAGAAGGTCTCCGGCGGGCATAGTAGACACGTTAGACGAGTATAATGAATATTCGCAACACCAGGAGAGCCACGGCGCTGCGTTCGCATTTCACTTTTCTCGTGCCATCGTTCTTTTCTGGCAAATCGAGATTCTCTAATACCAATGCCAGCATTGGCCTCATCGGACAGATGGCCGAGCGGTTAAGGCGCTAGCTTAAGGTACCTGATGGGTCTGTACGCTAGTTCGAAAGAGCGTGGGTTCGATTCCCACTCTGTTCAATGCTTTTGCGTGTGGTGCGTTACGTTTTGTAATCACAGGGTTGGGAAAGTGCTCATGTCGTGGCGTAGCAGCTTAGGATGCGTTTATGTGAGGTAAACAGCGTTATGCAAGTTGTGAAGCCCGGGTTGCCGATTTGGGACAGGTGACGTCGGGGTTAAGAGATGCCGACGTTTGTCGACCACCAACATCATGAACATGAGCACTGCGATCTTGACTTCCTCCGTCTTGTTCAAGAGGATTTTCACAGGGGGCGATTGCACAATAGTCAATCCACGATTCTCTTGCACTTTCTGTCACGTCCGAAGCATAGCCATCGCAAAACGACGCCAGCGATCTTCGAGCCCAAGCAACGTGCGCAATGGTATGCACTGTGAGGAAAACTCTACAAACGGCGCAACGAGGACAGGTATAAAGAGTGTCAAGCAACAGTGCGCCTGCGAGGCAGGCGATTCGTAAAGTCGTATCTACAACATCGAAGTACGTCAAAGCTCAGACCGCTAAGTTCACGCGTTCTCAGACTGCGGATCTTCGCCCAGGCAAAGCCGCATACGGGGTGAAAGCCAGGTCTATAGTCTCGTGCACATAGCGTCGATTTGCCTTCTTGGATCACCGTTGTTGGTGTAGAGAGCGACCGCACTTGTGAAGCTTCCTACAAGTGCAGAAGACGCAGCGTGCTGCACAGCGGGGACTGGACTGAGGCCGTCGTGCGCGCTGTGGGCGACCGATGGGGTCCAGGTATGTGGACTGCCATGCAGAGTATTTGCTGAGCGCCATCCGATGTAGCCGTTTCAGATGGGGACCGCATCTTGTGGTGCTCAGATCCCCGCCCTCTCACCGCACCTTGACCATCTCACTCCCCATTCCCTTGCCCACGGCCTCCTTAGCAAGCCTCATGTCCGTCCGAGTCAAGCCCATAGTCGGAGCATATTCCCCAAACTCCAGCAGGATCTGCTCTAGGCCCAGCTTGATCTCATTTGTGACCTCATCTATACTTGCCACTTTCCTGCTGGCTGGGTTCTGTGAATTGAAGTCCACGTCCGTCCAGCTTGGGGTGAGTTGTGCGACGAAGCTCTGAATATCGTTGATCGTTGCTGTGAAGACCCGTATGATGACTGGTATGTCGCGTGACACTTGTCCGTAGTCATCTTCAGTCTTGCTCGCCAGGACCAGAGCTGTCAAACTTCGCACCGCATGTAGGATGTTGATGCGGTGGCTGTTTGGCACGCCGAAGACCGCCACTTGCGCGATGCGCGCGAATGGCTGCCGGAAGGGTATTCCGACTGGCGAACCTAGCACACTCATCAACAGATCATTCACGCGCGCTGTGATGCCTTGCAGACTAAGTTGTGCACGCTGCTCGGTTGTGAGTGCTCGATCATAGCCCAGTTGCTTGGCCTTTAGGGCCAACTTCTTCGCAAGTGGACTCACGGGCGACTGAGCGCCAGGATGCTGCCCCACGCTTTTGGCGATGTTGCCTGCCGTGGATCCTGTTCCAGCTGGGGCAGGGATAGCGACGCGTGGATCAACAGCGACACCTTTGTTGGCGATCCTGGGCAGACCGTAGCTTTGCTGTTGTTGCTGAGAGCTGATCAAACCCTCATACTGACGCCGCTGCAGCTCCGCTTCGGCTAGCTTCGCCTCACTATTACCAGGCGCTAGCGCAATCTGAACACGCGTCCGCACGCCCTCAAGTTCAGCAAGACAGAGGCCGCTGACTTGCTGCCAGGTACTATCCGGCGAGCGCTCGACGTCCTTGAAAATTGACTTCCTTCGTGACGGAAACGATGTGCAGATGAGGTAGAGTTCCCACAAGGCGAACGACTTCGGAAGCTCTTTCTTGGACTTGAGACCAGCCAATAGTGAGCCATTCGGGTCTTCTGACCTGGCTATAGCAGCACCGGACGTGTCTTTGATGGCGCCCGTCAGAGGGTAGCCTTTCTTGGTCGGCGGCTGCGAAATGTAGAAGTTGAAGACCGCGTTGCTCGTCTCCCACAAGAGCAGAAGCAGGAGAGACGAGCTGAATGCCTGCCAAATCAATCCAGCGGCGTGAGTGAGTCCTGGTGGGCCAGAGTTGTAGGGCAGAGTGAGCACTGTGCTGCCAACCCAGTAAGCACTTTCCCAGGCAAAGCGGCGCACGAAGACGAAGTATACAAATCCGATCGTTGCGATGCTGAGTATCGTGCCTTGGAAGCACCATTTCAAGAGTGGCAGTGCGCGGTCCGATAGTGTAAGGATCGAGACTTCAGGCAGAGGGGCGTCCAGAACGTCCGATGTCTGAGCACTCGATACCGCCTGGCCAGACACAGTTACGCCATCGTAGTCAAAGTACCAGTGCACCGCCGTCTGCGCGAATGCAAGCACTCCAAACAGCGTCCGCAATAGTATCGGGTTCTCGTTCAGCCTCGGCCGCTCATAGCTCCTTCCCTCGTCCACCCAGCCCAGATAGCCCTTTGCCCCCTTCGACCAAATGAATACTTCCCCAAAGAAGTATGCCGAGAACAAGTACCATCCTAAGCTCAGCCATGCGCTCTGCGAGGTGACGAGTTGAAATGAGGTCTCTAGACTGGATGTCGTGTTGCGCTCCCCAATGTGGTGCCTTGACAGACGAATCACGAAGACAGCCAGCACAGGGAGGAACAGCAGCAGTGTGCGCACTCCGGTCATGCCTATAGGCAAGAATCGCCAAAGGAGGGAAGCGGAGGACATGAACACTGCTTCGACATAGCAGACCGCTAGCATTACCGTGCTGGCATTCGTGAAGCGACGATGCATCGAGGGCGTCAGAAAGTCCTTGTACTGGCGCACCTTTGGCGTTGTCGGTGTTGGCAAGCTCGCGGTGGCTGCTGTGGTGCTGGCTAGCGGGTAGGTCGCCGTTCGTGTGGCCATAATGGGCGTGTCTTCGGGGAGGCTAGTGGTAAGGACAGTGATGCATCATCTCGTCGCTGGTCCAGGGAGTGATTGCAGGGGGCTTGTCGTCCTCTACACGGACATCGCGTCGCCAAAAGTTCACCTTGAAGCTCGAGTAAACAGTCTTGGCGTCCTGTTTGGGAAGCCGCCCAGCAACGTCATGCGCCGCCGCATGGGGTGGCAGGCGCAACTAGGCACCTTCACTGCTACCTCTCTATACCATGCTTGTGATCCATACATGTAGTCCGGTATCGCAAGATCGTCAATCTTAGGTACAAGTAATTGGACTACAATCGCATAGGCTCCGGCCTTATACCTCACTCAATATGTCATTCCAAGACTCCGATGCGCTCGAGTGTACGTCCCTTGCCAATCCCCACTCCAACCCGCCACTAACTCTCCCTAGCCCAACCTACAACATGGCGCCGCAGCGACGACCCCCAATACGCCGACGACCCCGAATTCACCCGCTTCACCACCTCCCTCAGCGACCAACTCTTCAGCCTGCAATCCAACATTTCCCGGCTCTCCTCCCAAGTAGCCCTCCTCGGCACACGCCGCGAAACCGACCGAGTCCGTGAACGCGTAACAGACATCTTGTCCGAAACAGGGGAAGAGTTCAAGGCCATAGGGGAGGGCTTGAAGAAAGTGCAAGCGTGGCATGATCTGGGGCCAAGCCAGAAGTACACGCAGAATAAGCTGAATCAGGAGTTCAAGGCGAGTTTGACGGAGTTTCAGGGGTTGCAGAGGCAGGCACTTGAGAGGCAGAAGGCGAGTGCGACTGCTGCGAGGACTGCGCTGGAGAGTGAAGGTGGGAGTGGCACGGCAAGTGGAGGGCAGGCAGGGGATCAGCAACAACTTTTACAGCAGGAGCCACAACTGGCAGATCAAGCGGAGGTGGACTTCCAAGAAACGTTGATCATTGAGCGGGAAGCCGAGATCCAGAATATCGAGCGGAATGTTGGGGAGCTGAACGAGCTGTTCAGGGATGTGGCGCATATGGTGCATGAACAAGGGCAGAGTCTGGACATCATCAGTGAGAATGTGACGAGTACGAGGGACGATACGAGGAATGCGGATCAACAGTTGCGAACAGCGAGTAGGCATCAGAAGAGCGCGAGGGGAAAGGCGTGTTGCCTGCTGATGATATTGGTCATTGTGCTGGTGGTGATTATATTGGCGGTGGTACTGGGTTGAGGAGTGTTGTATACAATGTAAGCCTGTATACGGCTATCTTCCCCTGGTCATGCCCATTCGATGGTCGATTCTCCTTCGTCTGTGCTGCGACATGCTGAATTGTGTTAGCGACGAGTACGAGGAGATCAGCGATGAGAGATTAAAGAGCTGAAGAGAGTGAGTTCTTGGCGAAGTGGTGTGTGGACGAACACAAACTTCAATGTCAATCTCTCCGTTCAAGTCTGCAACAGAAGCATTGTTCATACCTAGAGTCGGTTTCAACGGTAAGCAATGAGAGTAACGATGTTGCTGAGTGTTGGACACGAAAGACCATGCAGTGAGATTGTTCTTACAATCACGAGAGACAAAGCTAGCCTGCATTTACAGCTGTGTCCCTTCCGCTGTCATACCCTTCTCCGAAACGCAGTCGACGTCCTCTGACTTCAACGATACACTTCCAAACCCCCCCTTTCACAATCATCAAGGATTTCAAACGACGATGCTCTGCGTCAGAAAGTAGTCATCCTTCTCGACCCTTGCCTTCAACTTCAGAATATCATCAACATCCCATTGTGCCCACACAAAGCGGCCAGACAAGAATACCGCCTCTGGACTGGCCAGCCAAACGGCAAAGTCGCCAGGAAGACGCACTGTAAGTTCTGTCAGCATCTCACCAATTCAACAACAGATACAAAAGGCTTTCAAGACATACCATCCTCAAACTCCAACAATCCGTCCGGGATCCCCGCCGCCTTCGACAACGGCGTAGCAATAGCCCCCGGATGATACGTCTGCACCACCACGTCTGACTCCGCCGCATCCCGCGCAAACTGCGTGATCAACGCGTTGGCCGCCGCTTTCGAAGCGCCGTAGATCGAGTTCGTGGCCATGGAAAGTTGCGCCGCAGCGCTCGAAACGTAAATCACCGTCTTCGGACCAGTGTGAGGGAGCTTCAGGAACTCGGAGATCATGTAGTGTGGCGAAGTGACGTTCGTGGCGAAGACGTTGTCCATGTGGGATGTGGAGAGGTCTTTGGTGGGCGCCATGGGGTGGGCGGCCGCGGCGTTGGGGACCAGGACGTCGATCTGCCCGACTTCTTTCAGGATCTCGGATACGCGGGGGTAGTCTGTGACGGAAGCGGCGTAGGTCGTGACCTTCAGCTTCGGATACCCCTTTGACAGCGCCGCCTTTGCTTCATCGAGGACTTCTTGGCGGCGCTGGATGATGACCAAGTGGGCTATGCCGGCTTTGGCGAAGGACTCGGCGATGCTGTAGCCTATGCCTGTAGCACCGGCGGTAACGAGGACAGTCTTACCCTCGCCCTTGAAGCCGGACTTCTCGGGCGCGAGACGAGGGTAGGTGGCTTTGTGGTAGGTCCTGATCTCTGCGGGACGGTACTCGGGGACTGTCAGGTCGAAGGCACCAGCTGAGGTCATGGGAGGGTTCTTGCGGGGAGGGGAGAGCACTGCTGCGGCGGCCATGGCTGAGATTGAAAGAATATCGATGTTGTTGGTGGGTACTTTGGGCGGTGGACAGACGGGACAAGGTAAGATGATACTTGCTCTCTAGCTTAACAGGCTACAGATCCTTATATGAACCTACTCCCAGCACCCAACTCGCCGAGTGGCGTCAAAGGCTGCAGCCTATGTATTGTTAAGCACATGACGCGCTCCAGCGTCCTCCAGTCGGGCATTGCTCGGCAGGAAGCGAGAATATTACGCCAACGAGGTAACCCAGCATACCTATGCTTGTAAACCGGCAAGGTTTGACCGTTCGACAGAGCCACGGGAGCGGCCTTTGCACCAGCTTCCGTTCGGTGCACATACAGCCTGATTGGTAAGACTGAGCCTAGGTCAGTGGGTCGACTGTGCTGACTGTATTACAGACCCTTCCCAGCAGGTTCACTGCACAATACTGCGATGTGCAGTGCCATGGATCGTCGGCCATAGCGCTCGGCAATAGGAGTTGAAGCTTAGCTCGCGCACGTAGCCCAACTTGGGCAGTCGTCTAGGCTTGGCAATGGTGAAAGTGGTCCAATCCTTGATGACAAATCCTTCGTCCCTCACGGCGCGTCGACAGGATCCCAGTCTGCATGTCATGATCAACGAGTCGCCCAATCAGATGAGAATTGGAAGCCTTGCTCACCAGTGACAAGATACTCATCCAATTCATCCATCCTCTCCATATCCGCTTCCTCAATCTCAAACCCCTCAATCTTCGCATTCTCCTCAATTCTGCTCTTATTGACACTCTTCGGCAGTGGCACGTAGCCGTGCTGTAGACTCCACCTCACCATGAGCTGAGCGGACGTGCAGTTGTACTTCTTCGCGAGGGCTAGGATCGTCGGATCCTTCATCTTGTACGCGCGAGCCAAGGGCGCGTAGGCCTCGACCAAAATGTCATGGGATTGGCAGTAAGACGTCAGCTTCGTGCGGGTGTTGAAAGGGTGGACTTCGATTTGGTTGACTGCGGGCTTTAATCTCGGGTTGGAGGCGAGGAGCTCGTCGAGCTGGCTGGATGTCAGTATACTGAGCCGCCCTCTGTTGAGCATTGATAAACATACATGCTTCTCGCCGTAATTCGACACGCCTCCGATCTTGACCTCTCCAGCTTCCACCGCATCCTCTACAGCCTTCCAGCTTTCTAGCCGAGCTCGCTTGCCTCCGTACGGGCTGTGCAGCAGGAAGAGATCGATATAGCCTAGCCCACACTCCTTGACACTCTTCGTAATGCTCTTCCGCGCAGTGTCGTAGTCCGAGTTACTAGCCAGCTTCGTAGTGTAATGTATGTCTTCTCTCTTCACCTCGGGATGTGCTTCGAGGAAGCGCAAGATTGACTTGCCCACTTGTTTCTCATTGTGGTACATTTGCGCTGAGTCCACAGCGTGATAGCCGGCTTCTAGAGCGTATGTCACTGCTTTCGATGCTTCTCCTCCGGACATGAGATACACTCCAAGGTGGATGTGTGGTATGGTAAGCCCATTGTTGAGCTTGGCTCGGGATGCGAGGGAGAACTGCTGGTTCGCCATTCTTCTGAGCATAGAGAAGGGATATTGCTTTCGCTTGAAACAAGGTAGGGAGATGCTACAAGAGTGTAAAGGGGCGAAGTGTTCAAGATACTCACCTGATACTTACTGGCATCATCGTCTTTCGGCATTATGACGTTGTACATCTGCAAAGCAATGGCTGTTCTACTGCTCCTATGCTGCGATACGATGACCCTCAGCGCGTTGCAAAAGCAGTTACCCACCGCTACACTTTGAGATAAGATTTCTGACAAGGAGATGTCGAACGGCGTGAGCAGCTCCTCAAAAATGAACAAAGAGGGCAATAATTCGCTGCCGTGCGTTGAGTGTCTCACAACATGGGGAGCTTCTGAATGGTGCGATCTTGAGGTGCGCTAGTGAACGTCGCTCGAAGTGAATGGTCTCGGCGGAATTCGAATTTGGAAAGAGCGTTGCACACCAGAAAGTTGGTTCGGCCAGCGAGGTCGACCTATTCGAGGTTAAGAAACACGAATGACGATATGTACCACTCACACACATCAGATGCCTCGCAAAATGGACTCATCAGTACTCGATCGCGGGCTCCAAATGCAAGACACAGATCTGATCGGGATCTCACTGGGATCTCACTTTCCCCCACCAGAAGCCCACGTGAAATTCGCCAGATCTGCAGATCGCTCACCTCGCACACACTACCGGCCCCACCCTTACCTGATGCCCTCGTGTCCGCTGCTCTAATTCGCTACTGTGCATAGAGCATTGGCCTGGCCCGTCCTCGGCACCCGCTGCCATCATGGACAAGATGCATGACATGCGGCTGC
>JAVRRP010000894.1:0-13028 GCA_036872775.1 Oleoguttula sp. CCFEE 5521 | reverse complement strand
AGATCTGGGCGTTGCGGGTTGGTTGGAGGGTGGTGGGGCGGGAGATGGCGGAGGATTGGTGGGAGAGGAGGGAGGCTGTGTCGGAGGTCGTGGGGGGCATTGTTAGGGGGGTCGCAGTTCCATTGCCGTCGACTGTGCCCTTCACCTATGATCGCTCGCGCTTGCAGTGAGATCGGGTGTAATGTGTAAGAGAAGCTCGAGGATGTTGGCACTTTACGAGGTACTCCTCCTAAGACCTCAACTACCTAATGCGGTTACTTGATATCGGACTTCAAGGGAGATCTGCTGTTGACTACTGCGCACTGCCGCCTCGAAGCACCACTGATGTTGCATTTGCGCTTCGTCATGAGCACTACGAGTGGAGCACGGTAGCAATGTCTTGAGCTGCTTGCAGTAAGCGGCAGCTGATCTCTTGCATCGACCAGTCCACCTTCATTCGCCCTGTCTCATACACTCGCGTCTGTTTGCTGCTTATACGCGTCTCTCACCCAAGATGCTCTTCAAATGCGCCCTCAGCATAGCGTTGACGGTCTCATGGGCTCATGGGCTCCGACTGAGCGTCGGCAGCGGAGGCCAGACGATTCGAGCGTTGCTTGACGAGGTAGCCCATCACTCAGAACCTCATCACCTAGCCTAGCTGATACAGGTTCCCTTCACAGTCCACATCATCACTATTGTCGAAGCGCGACGACACGGATCCAGCCCTGCTCTACCCAGCCCACAACTTCTCTGTCCCGGTTGACCACTTCCATAACGACACCCTCTATGAGCCTCACAGCAATGCTACCTTCGATTTACGGTACTGGTTTGATGCGACTCACTACCGTCGTGGAGGTCCCGTGATCGTTCTGCAGAGTGGCGAGACCAGCGGTGTAGGTCGCTTGCCGTTCCTGCGGAAGGGCATTTTGCATCAGCTTGCAGTGGCGACGCACGGGATCGGGGTTGTAATTGAGCATAGGTGAGTGTCTGGACTTCCATTGGTGTTCTCGAGCATGTCTCTGCTGCAAGGCCGCGCGCCCTGAGACCGCATGATCTGAGATACCCTATCTCTCCGAATGCATGAAACGCTCCGGTGCTTTTATAAGGGCATCCACATCAGCGCAGTGGTCCTGCGTCGCCCCGCGGAGGGTGATGCGACTTCAGCTGTTTGTCGATCGAAACTTGGGCTCTCCTGGAAGCAGCATTTCTTTTCCATACACCCCCAGCTGCCCTTATAGAACCATTTCCTGAATCGTAGACATTGAGAGAAGCAGAGATAGTTCGAGCTTAGAGTGCAAAATCTGATAACCATCGCAGATACTATGGCACATCTATGCCTACGCCAGATCTGTCGACAAAGAATCTCCGATTCTTGACAACGGCTCAAGCATTAGCAGACGAGGCATACTTCGCCCAACACATCAAGTTCCCAGGTCTTGTACGTTCAGTGGCCAGCCAACGATGGTACGCGGGGCTAACAAGGCGATAGGAATGTTACGGCGACCTAAGCAGCAACACAACAGCCTACATCGGCTACGGCGGCAGCTATGCGGGCGCCTTCAATGCCTTCCTCCGCGTTCTCTACCCGGACATCTTTTGGGGCACGATCTCCTCTTCAGGCGTGACAAAGGCAATTTACGACTACTGGGAGTACTACTCTCCGATCGCGGAATACATGCCAGTAGCTTGTAGCACCGCACAGAAGACCTTCACGCGCATGATCGATAACATCCCTCTCGGCAAGAACGACACATCCCTCACTCACTCGCTGAAAGCAGCCTTTGGTCTCCCCAACGTCACTCACGACGATGACTTCGCCAACGTCCTCAGTTCCGGCATCAGCGCTTGGCAATCCCTCAACTGGGACCCTTCACTCAGCTCCCCATCGTTCCCTCGGTTCTGCGATAACCTGACTAGCACCTCCCTTCTCTACCCCGGCACAGCACCCCTTCGCTCCTCAGCCGAGGACCTCCTCACTGCAGGCAACTTCACTCCAACTCATGACCTGTTGACTCAGCTCCTGAACTACATCGGCTACATGAACCTCACCCAGGTCTCCCGCTGCGCGCAGTCAAACTACACGCAAGACGAGTGCTTCACGACTCGCGACCCGACGCAGTACGAAGGCACGTCCTGGGCTTCGCAGACATGGCGGAGTTGGGCGTACCAATACTGCACAGAATGGGGCTACCTTCAAACCGGCTCCGGCGTTCCAGCGGACCAAGATCCTTTGATCTCCCGGACTATCACCGTCGAGTACACAAGCTTGGTTTGTCGATACGCGTTCAACCGCAACACGCCCCCAGACACCGACAGAATCAACCAGTACGGCGGCTACGACATCTCCTACCCTCGCTTAGCATTCGTAGACGGCCAGCAAGATCCCTGGAAACCTGCCACGCCGCACGCCTTTGCGCAGGGTGCCAAGGATAGGGTGAGTACGGTCAGTGAGCCGTTTATCTTGATCGAGGGTGGTGTGCATCACTGGGACGAGAATGGGTTGTGGCCGAATGAGACGAGCGCCAATTTGCCGCCAGGGCCGGTGAGGGAAGCGCAGGAGCAGGAGCTGGAGTTTGTGAAGGCTTGGATGAAAGAGTGGCGGAAGGAGTGTGCGGAGATGGGGAGGTGGTGGTGGTAGACTTCGCTCCGACGGTGCCCAGCATATTCTCCACGAGGCTCATCCAGAGAAGCCACAGCGGAGCTAACGTGAAGCGCGCGGCCGCGCAAAGTCACTGTCAAACATTGCCGCCGCACCTTCCAGAGATCGCTGAGCAGTCGCTCGCTCCTATAGCTTGTGGAACTTTACTTCGCAGTCCAAGAACTGCTGGGTTTGCGCAGGAGTCCCAGGGGTGGACAGCAAAATCGTAGCTGCTGCAAAAAACCTTTGTAGCGCCGTGGCCAGCACGCATAACGCTATCATTTAGCCGAAGTGCGGCACATTAGAGGTCCAAGTAGCAATGTAGGCGTCCGGTGGCAGATATCCGAGTGAGCGGAACATCTCGACGATAAGCACCAGCCTAACCAGTACGTAAATCGACGTCGATCCCAATAACATCATTGAGTCAACACGCCCTTCAATGTCATGGAGGAGGCTACGTAGCCACATAGGTGAGAGAGCTATCATAGAAATGATCGCAGCCGCCCGCCATAACCATCTTTCGATGGTGGTCGGAAACGTCGAGTTCCAGGCTGCAAGGTGCACCGCGCCGAAGAGCGCGCCTGCAAGCCACAGTATCATAACACTCAGCTGAAGTTCCTTTGGCGTATTATTGTCGGGATAAGAGCTGTTTCGGATAGGTTGTAGTATCGAGGTGCGAAGTGGGGTCAACTCGCCTCTTAGGACGAGCGACAGAGAATCTGGGACCTTGGTGTCGTAGCGGGCCACTATAGCTACAGTCGTCACACCCTGAGGCCTGTACAGAAAGAGGCAGTATGGCAACATGGAGCATGTGGTATAAGCTAAAGTTACAACCTCTAGAGGTGTGACAGGGAGCTGCCTTGTCCAGCGGGTAAATACGGTGATGCAGAAGTAGCAGATCTGGATAAGGATAACGGTCTTGGTAAATAGATCACTCTTGCTGCGATCTGCAATCTCGTCGTCGCTCAGTAGCTGTGGCAGCATACTGGCAGGGTCTTGCTCAAGCAAGTGAATGAAGCTGTCGTGCCACAGATGGAATGTCTCGCGATGGTGCGAATCTCGACGCTGCAAGATAGCGTAGCCGCCCATATGGATGTAGAAGCATTCGCGCAGCGACCACTGACGACCGCGGTGGATGTTCACCTCCAGATTTGCGAGTTTGCGCTGCAAAGATCTTGCAGAATGGTTGTCCTCCCAGGCGCTCACCAGGTAGTATTTCGGAGCGAATACTGTAACGATAGACCACTTCACTCTGCTCCACAGCCCGCTCAATCCCCAAGTCAGGTCACCTTTCCAACCCGGATCGCGACCATCACGCTGGCGCGGCACATTCAGATGCAGAACCGAGTAAGTACAGGCGATGATCGTTGCCAGAGACGTCCAAAGGATATCCAGCGTGCTGCGTAAATTTCCTGCAGCGACATAATTCGTCCCGGGTTCGGGGAGAGTGCAATTCGGCGAGTATGAGATGACTCCCTTGCTTTGGTGGGCACAGCAGAGCAGCAGGAACAGTGTGCACTTGGACACCTGACTGATCATTGTGGGATCAGACGAAGAGTCGAGCTGCTTTCGTGGTACTCGCGATGTTGCTTCGCTGATCTGGCGCAATAGCAAAGACCTGCTGAAATGTCTTGATGGTCCAACCGCTGCTGGCGCAACCTGAGAGCTTCGAGTTTTGACGCAAGTCTGTTGGATCGTTGTGACTGCAGCTTTGCGTGCACACAGCAGATTATCGACTGTCGAAAGGAAGATAGCAGGCGAGGACATCACGGGGCCCTTCGCTCGGCCTCGCCAGCCACGTCCACATGCATGATGGCTGCCTCTTCAGCGAAGCCACCACCTTGGCATGCGATGCGCAGGTCATCGGCCAGTACTCGCGTACGACTTGCCACAGGCATCATGCTGTGCTGCGTCCTTGTGTGGTAAGGAAGAATGTCAGCATCACGTCGAATTGTTTCAATGTAAGAGGTTTCAAGGGTCGAGGACAATATCTGATCTCCTGTCCGGTCTGATGTTCGGTGATACGGCTGAACTTGCTCAAGCCTTCGAGGCAATATGACCAAATACACGGCAGGATTAGACGAGCATATAAAACCGGACAGCACGAGGTGCATTTCGATGTACGGACAAAGAAGGGCTCAGGCACATGCAGATAAGTGACAACTGATTACCACATATGTACCTCTGATATCTACACACTCTCCGTCTCGCGCCTGTGCAAGTACGGGAGATAATCCATGACAAAGGAACTCGTCTAACCGGCTGGCATACAGCGTTTTCGATCCACCGGATGACAGAAAGGAAAGAAAGCAACGCGCGAAGAGCAGCACGATATATGGCTACGTCTTGTTCATATGACCGATGTACTTGATTTGCACGCTCTCGCGGGATGCTGACTAGACAGACGTCTAGGTGAAGGTGCCTGAAGTGGAGGTCAGTGTTTGCCATCGATGGTTCGCATGGGACAAGATCAGAACTCACCATCAAAGCTGCAAGTGGTACCCTCGCAAGTATCCCAGTTCTGGATCTGCTCGCAGCCCCAGCTCGACGCCAAGGTCGAGTCACCGCCCTTGTAGGTAGTCCTGAACGGGTACTTGCAGTGCGGGCGCTGGAACTCAATACCGAGAGAAGGCGTATCGTACCAGAACTTCGTGCCCAAAAGGGTCTCGGGGGCCTTGCCAGCCTCGACCCAGTCGACAAGGTTAGCGACAATGTTGTTAGGAGCCGCGGACGAAGCGCCGCTCTGGCCGAACATCCATGCACCGGCACCGGAGATGCCACCGACGCCGCAGTGAGCCATGCCGGAAATGCGGAAGAGACGAAGGTAGTCGTCCATGGCAGCGGGGGTCGTACCCATGGTCTTAGCGACCTTCTGGTAGTAGCGCTGGGAGTTGGAGCCGGAGGTCATGGGGTCAGCCATGCCGTGGTACATCATCAGCTTGTTGCCGGAAGCGCTGAAAGCGGACAGATCGCCGCTGAACGCCGAGGGGTAGCCGTGCAGGGCATCAAGGGCGCTAATGTCCGCGTAGTTCTGCTGACCAATCTTGGTGATGTCGAAGCTGGAGCTGTTGTAGACACCTCCGCGGAAGAAGTCCTGAGCGATGCCCTGGACGCTGCCAGAGAGGAGACCGAGCTTGAAGGCATCGTACTCAGAGCCGTGGAGAAGACCCGGGTAGAGGAGCTTGCCCTCAGTGTCGTAGAGCGGCTTGTAGACGGCATCAACGGTCTCGAGCTGGGTGGCGGTCAAGCAGTTAGCGGTGACAGTGGCGCTGCATACCGGGATGGCGGTGGAGTCAAAGTTGCACTCGAGAGGGTCCTCAAGGATGCCGTCGGCTACACCGTCGATGGGCTCGTCACACTGCTTGATGATCTCGGCCTGGACAATGCCCCACTGGGGAAGAGTCAGGAAGGTGTCGTTGCCAGCAGTGCCAGTAATGAGACGGAAGTGAGCAGACCACGACTGTAGGTGGTTGAAGTCAGCAGCGGAGGCACCAGCGATGATACCGTCAAAGTCGTTGGGGTAGTTCTGAGCAGACTTGAGACCTTGGGCACCACCAGTCGAGCAGCCGATGTAGTACGAGTACTCAGAAGCCTTGCTGTAGAACTTCTTGACGACCTGCTTGCCAATGTCGATGGAAGCGTGACGCGCACGGTAAGACCAGTCAATGATGGCCTCGTTGTTGCCCATAGTCCACGTGCCGTCGAAGGAGCTGCCATTGTGGCCAGCGTTGTCACCGATGGCGGCGAAGCCCATGCTGGAGACGTACTGCATGTCAACGTAGTGGATGCAGCCGTTGAGGCCACCGTTGTCAGTGGACATGGTGCGACCGTTCCACTGGCTGGGGTAGGTGGCGTTGCCAGTGGGCAGCCAGACCTCCTGGTAGACCTGACCGGTGCCGCTGGTCTTCACGTTGAGAGTGACCTGGCAGACATCGATGGCCGGGGTGAACGAGGCAGCGCAGCCGACCTTGGACTGGCCCACAGGGGTGTTGACGAGGACACCCGCCTTCAACTTGGTGCAGGTCAGAGGAGTAACCTCGTAGCCGTTCAAGCTGGTGAGCGTGGAGCAGAAGGTGGCGCAGTCTGTGGCAGTGGGCAGAGCGCTGGAGGTTGATGAGCTGGTGGTGCTCGGGATGATGCTGGAAGGCGCAATGCTCGAGGGTGCAATGCTGGAAGGCCTGATGCTCGAGGGCACGATGCTGGAGGGTGCCGTGCTTGACGCGGACGAAGAGTAAGCCGGGGCAGTACCGGTAGCGTACGACGAGGTGGAGTTAGCAGTGTAAGTCTGGAAGCCCGAGCTCGCGCCGGTGCTGTAGCTGATGGGGTACACAGCAGAGCCGCTGGTAGAGTAGGCTGGGAGACCCGAGCTGGCGCCGGTGCCGTAGCTACCAGTAGGGCTGCCATAACCAGGAATGGTTCCGTCGCTGACTGTGATGTACCACGGCACGCAACCATCGGAGGAGGTGCAGCTGGTGGTGGAGCTGCCGGTTGCGTACGGGCCTGGAACCGAGGAGCTGACTCCAGTGCCGTAGCTGATGGGGTAGATGCCCGAAGCAGAGCTGGAGCTGACACCGGTGCCGTAGCTGTAAGGAGCGGAGCTGGCGCCCGTACCGTAGGCACCCGTTGGGTAACCAGTGGGACCAGCAGCGCCAGTGGAGTAGGTACCGTTGCCGTAAACCGGTGCCGAGCCAGTGCTGCTGGGCACGACGTATGAAGGGATCGACGACGAAATGTAGCTTGATGGGACTGGTGCGGGAGACGAAGGGATCGGAGCAGTTCCGAGGTAAGTCTCAGTGCAGGTGTGCGCAGTCTTCGGGCCGGCGTTGTAGGCGCTGGTCGGGGCACTGTGGCCGGGTGTGACGATGACAGTGTAGGTCGGGATGTCAGACGCGCTGGAAGACGACGCTGGTGGTGCCGGAGCGTAGTAATCTGGGGTGGCCGGGAGCGAAGTAGTGGGTCCCGAAGATGCAGTGACTGGGACAGTGACGGTAAGCGTCTTGGTTACACCGTTGACGACGGTCGTGGTCAAGTAGGTGGTTGGGTCAGAGGGAGAAGAGCCATAGCCAGCTGGAGAGTCGCCGGCGCTGGAAGTTACTGGGCCAGCGTTGGCGGTCGAGTAACCGGCAGCAGCGGTGACAGTCACAGTCTCGGTCACGCCGTTGATGACAGTCGTGGTCAAGTATGTGGTCTGCGCAGCGTGTGCTGTCGGGTAAGCAGAGCTGGTCGCAGCACCAGAGTATCCAGCAGGCGAGCCGGATGACGCTGGCGAAGACCCAGCTGGGCCTACGGGGAGGCCAGACGGGTTATCGCAAGTGTGGCTCGCCTCATCAAGCTGCTTCTTCAAAGCCGCGAGCTCAGTCTCGAGCTCGGCGACATGCTTGTGCTCCTGCTCAGCGTAGGAGGCCCAAGCGGTATTATTAGTCGCGTTCCTCGCGGGCCAAGAGCCAGAAGGCGATGGGTGGTGAGGATGCGCAGCGACCGAGGCCGCAAGAGAAACGGTAACGAGTGGCACGTCGAACCTCATGGTTGCGACTGAACGAGTGTGGGTGAAGCAAAGAAATTAGAAAATCGTGAAACAACAGACGTAGAGTGAGAGAGAGGTGGAGGAGAGGAAGCCTTACAGCAGAGAACAGCGATAATATGATGGCGACCGACATGGCGCCGTCGCGTTTCGTGGGGTCCGTCACTAGCCAGTACGAGGGAGATCACAGGGGAAGCGCGTCAGAATCTTCTCAATCCGTTGAAGCCCGATCCCGATTCGTGCGCAGCTGTTCCTCTCCCCTGTCAACCTGCCAGGTACAGCGGGCGCTAGAGCGGGTTCCTGCAGATGCCGTCGACCGACCGGTAGATCCCAGGCACAAGTGCAGTCGAAAATAGGAGTTGCCACGCGCAGGCCGTCTTGGCCGTTTGCCAAAGCCGCACGAGTGTGGAGATAATCTGCGAGTGTGACGAAGGATTCGAGGTCCTCTTCGTACAGCCCGCGGCCGATATTCCAAGGCGGATCGATGATGCTTGCAAAGTACCTTTGTACTACATGTCCTTGACGATGTCGAACAGACTGCTGTGCAACGCTACAGTCCCCAGTTTCGCAGAGCAACACAGCATTCGTCGCATACTTGCGCCAGACACGTGTCTGACAATAGCTTTGTTATGGGGCCTGGATCGCTAGCGAGGCGTTGATCAGCTCGTGTAGCGGATTGTGGAGAAGCGATTGTGGAAATTGGATTACACGAAATTACTCTGCTCAAGGCTGAGCCAAGACTGACAGACGCCGTTGCCGAGAGAGTTCAGTCAACCGCACGCCACGCGAACTCTGGGTTAATTGAGTCGCGGTATCGACTCCGACGTGCCCACATGTTGGGGCCGCGGACGAAAGCGTATTGTCGACTGCGTCGTATATTGCGGGTACACCCTCGTGATGTGGTCCAGCATGCCTAGCGCTACCAGATGCAGTTGTTGGGGACTACCTAAATCTGTCGAGACAGTCGCCAAGACTCTCTCACTATAAGGGGACACCGATCTCTTGCAGGTCGAAGTCCTTCAGTGTCGCTTGATGGATCACAGAACATGACAAGGCCATCACAGGCAGCGTCGTGACACGCAAATGCTAACGATGCTGCCCATGAGACTACTGCCATGGTCTAGTTCTGCTGTCATATGTGTGCGTGGGTTAGCATACCTCACACCGCGTCAGGCAACCAATGCGGCGCCCCAAGTTCATCCATACTCCCCTTCTCCTCCCTCTCCTTCTTCAACAGCACTTTCAGCCGACTCTCATACGGATCTCGATCCACATAAGCACCTCTCAGCCACCTCTCGCTCCCCTCATCACCAGGTACAAAGGCCTTCCTAGCATGCACAATCCTCGTGTTGTCGAACAAAACACACTCCCCAGGCTTCATCAATCTCTCATGAATGGCTTCCCTGCGGTGCAAGGTCATGTCGAACGCGATGGCCGCCTTCCGCCAGCTGGCAAAGCCCTGCTCGAGGGCTGCGACGGGATTTGCGGTGACGCCTGCGAAGGATGGGGCTGCAAATGGGCCTTGAAAAGGGGGAGACCAGGCAACTGACTCGACCCACGCTGCAAAGTTGTTGTTGAGCTGGTCAAGAGCCCAAGCTCGATTACCCTGACCTGCCTGGCGTTTCAAGAGATTCAAATGGCTGAAGGTCGCTGTCGTTGGCTCATCGCCGGACTTGGTGAAATGTAAAGGTTTCAGAGCGATGACTGGGTGGGAGTGCTGGTAGTAGTGGCCGAGGGGCTGGGCATCCGCGTGGTCATAATGATATGGCACATTTACCTCCGTCAATGTCTGAACGTGTCCGGGGTGGCGAGTGTATAGCGTCTGTACGGCGCGGTACGTGTCACTGAAGAGACTCGCGCCGCCTTCGGCTGATGATCTGATGCAGTGTAGGAATTGCAAGTGTGGAGGCTGTCGCATGTAGAGCAGATCCATGTGGAAACCGAGATTTTGTGAAGTGTAGGCTACGTTCTTGGCTGCTGGGACTGATCGTACGTCCCAGGTCATACCGTAGAATGTGTTTTTGAGTGGTCCAATGCGTTCAGCGATCCGGGCGACGGACTCTGGCGAACCTGGTACCTCAGTGAGGAACACGAGGCCATGTGTCTGCAATTGCCGTAGTGCAGTCAGCAGTGTGCTATCGTCCTGCATATATGCATCATAAGGGATATCTGTCGTCTCGTTTCGAAAGTCCTCATCAAGCCATAGTTTGCGCTGTGGAAGATCTGGCATACGGCCATCGCTGCTCAACCCGGCTAGACGAGCAAGGGTTTCGAGAGAAAGCTCGGTGACATGGCGATCAACATTCTCGGACTTCTCGTCCCACAGAATCGAGACAGAATCGCCATGGACATCTACAGATGAAGGCGAAACACTGCCTCGGACTCTGGTGGTCAATTCGAGTTTCTGCCGCGTAGAGGGATCTCTGCATATCTCGCACTTGCAGAGATCACGGAGATAACTTCCAGCAAAGCTGTGCGCTCGCCCAGCGATTGAGAGTTTGACGGGCTTAGACGAGGCATTGTAAGGATTGCCCCTCGATCGGTGAGGGACACGCGTGACTGGTGGAGTGTCTTCGTCTGCGGATGGCGTGGAGTATCGTCGTTGATGGCTAGTCACTGGCTTCACTGAACGTCGTGAGACCGGCCATGCTATCCTCTTCGCAAGACCGGCGAGACCGGGCCTCAGCATAGTAGCATGCCCGTCAGGGTCAGAGGTTTTGATTGGAATGTTGATGTCCGAATCGAGAGAGCTCGGAAAGCCGAGATCGACTCCGAGAACCGTAGCGCGGCAGCTTCGTGCACCGCCTAACATCAGTGAATCTCAGATCATCATGCTCAAATGCTAGCCAATGTTATCGACATCTTGCCGGCAGATGGATGTCTTCCGTCGCACCGCCGCCACTTCGCGATGAGGTAACAACGCCCCCTCCATGCCTGCGCTACCCGAGACTAACACCTCCAAGGGCACCCGATCCCAAGTCATCGTAGCCGGCGCAGCCGCTGGCTTGGTGTCAAGATTCTGCATAGCGCCACTCGACGTCCTCAAGATCCGGCTACAACTGCAGTACCACTCCCTCTCAGACCCTCTGAGCTCACCAACACCATCGCGTAAGCCGCTGGGTGTGGTACAGGTCGCTCGGAACATCTTCCAGCATGAGGGTATCACGGGTTTCTGGAAAGGCAATGTACCGGCCGAGGGACTATATCTGAGCTATGGAGCAGTGCAATTCTGGGCCTACCGCACCACGACACAGGGTCTGAATACATTGTCCGATGCTCTGCAGCGGGACTATGGCAGAGCTATACCTGGGACGGCCATGTCGTTCGTTGCTGGTGCTGCAGCAGGGACTGCAGCCACGACGGCAACATACCCACTGGACTTGCTGCGTACGCGCTTTGCTGCACAAGGGCCGGAGAGGGTATATCCGTCTCTACTGAGCAGCCTGCGATCTATCACTCAGCTCGAAGGACCAAGTGGCTTCTTTCGAGGACTTGGCGCTGGTATTGGCCAGATAGTACCTTACATGGGCCTCTTCTTCTCGCTTTACGAAGCCTTGAAGCCTATACTCGCCGATACTGCACTTCCGTTCGGATCTGGTGATGCAGTTGCGGGAGTCACAGCTTCGGTCCTTGCGAAGAGCGCGGTCTTTCCACTGGACACAGTGCGGAAGCGGCTACAAGTCCAAGGACCAACACGCACGAAATATGTCGGCGGACAGCGCATGCCAGTCTACGAGAGGGGCGTGATCAAGACGCTAGGCATGATCGTGAAGCACGAAGGGGCGAGAGGGCTATATCGAGGGCTATCGGTGAGCTTGGTCAAAGCTGCACCTGCTAGTGCGGTGACGATGTGGACGTATGAGAGGGTGTTGGGTTTGTTGCATCGCTACGATCTGCCGGACACTTGACCTATACGACGTGCTCCTGACCGTCTTCTCACTGCAGCCTCGCGCTCGCTGAGGCGAGTAGCACACCTGGCTTCCCACGGAATACGTGCTCGAGGAGAAGAGTCGTGAAGTTGCACTTCCAAGGCTCTGAACATGAGTTGCAGGAGAAGCTTTCACATGCTTCACACTCGGCGGTCTTGTGCAATCTTCTGTCCAGTAATTTACCTGCCGTTACCTGCAAGCAAGCCATCACAGTCATCCATAATTGAACATGAGTCTGGGCCGTTTGGAGGAAGGGAAATACTCACTAGCCGTCCCATTGTCCGTACTGTTCGAGCACGAAGCGTCCGCCTTGGTAGATGCTGATCAGGTGGCGGGTACCCATCTTGACAGAGATCGGGTGATGATGTGCTATGATGTTCAACAAACTGTATTGACTCTGTGAGAGAATAGGAGATCGAGAGATTGTGAACGTGGTTTCCCTCGGTAGCTGGCGCGATCACAAGATGTCGTAACACCCTGCATGCAGAGGCACTGCGCCACTCATCTCTGGTCGGTAAATACTAGTTGACATCGTCCTCATGATCCTCATCTCTTTCACTCCGCGTACAATCCCCATTGTCCTCCAAACTCTCCCCGTCATCCTCATCCGGCAGTTCCAATCCAGTCCTGCAGACCCTGATGAAGCGTGTCTCCTCGGGCAAAGAAGCGAGTCCCCATCTCCCCACCAAGCTCACCGCCGACCCCTCAACCCCGTCCAGTCTTCCCATCTCATTTACATGGGAAATATCACACTCATAGTGCAATTTCCTACCCCCGCAATACACTTTTAACACCTCTCGATTAAGATCAACAACATAAGCCCACTCGCAGAGAAGACCGTCCTTTACGAAATCCAGCTCGAGATACGCCGGGACCTTGCACTCTAGCGTGGAACCAGCGACGATGTCCAGCATCTTAGCGCTGCTATCGCGACTGAGGGAAGGCGGTCAGGGCTGCGTTA
>JAVRRP010000893.1:0-13036 GCA_036872775.1 Oleoguttula sp. CCFEE 5521 | reverse complement strand
CTGACTGATGATCCCTGCAATGACGGAGATGGAATTCCACGTCGCGTGAACTTTGGTGTTGACAATCGCGCAACCGCACTTATTGGAAAGCATATTTCGGATTGGGGAGGAGACGGACAGGATGCTATTAGACTGAGATCATGGCCGAACCAGAAGCAGAGGCAGAGGCGCCTGCGACTATTGCCCCAGCGCCATTGGGTCACCCTCAGACCGAGTCAGCTTGGGAACTGGACGTGACAAGACTACACTCGCTCCCGTCGGAGCAGCAAGAGCTATACTTGTTGTCATTTACTGCTGGTCTCGCGACCCATGTCGAGAGCCTCAGCGCCGATGGCGCAACATCAGAGCAGACTACGCTTAAGAAGGAGCTTTTCAAGGTTATCAATCTATCCTCACCACAGCCGACGAGAGTGATCAGGAACAATGCAGGGAGATGCTTCTCCGCAGTGCTCTCGAAAGGCAGCAGAAAGATCTTGTACGAGTCGATTCATGACTGTGTGGACATTCTCAACGCGCCCGTGAAGGACAAGGATCTCCGCGCAAAGCATGCGGCCACGCATTGCTTGGGTGCGATATTCGAGGCTGCAGGCGACAGCGCGATGAGCTTGTCGCCACTGGCGTGTACGGCGCTGCTGAAGCAGTTCAAGCCAGCTGCGAACGATCCTGGTTATCGAAGTGCAATCTACCGAGCCTTGGGTAGAGTGGTAAAGGGCATTGTTGCCGCGATCGATGAAGAGTCTGGCCGCAATATATGGAAGCTGGCTAGAAACGCCGTGGCTGGAGAAAGGTCGCTTCTCGTGCAGGCGTCAGCTTGTAAGTGCCTTGAGCAGCTGGTGAATCACACGACCTACTTCGATAACTCGAACGACTTCGAGAAGCTACAGACTGCGATTTGGAAGGCTATGGAGAGTTCTTCGATTGCCTTGCGACGTGCAGCTGTATCATGTCTGTCCGCGGTGCTGGTCAAGGCGCACTCCGAGTCGCCGAACAAGGAGGCAATACCTCGTATCAAGAAGCCCAAGAAAGCGAAGAAGAGAACGCCCGGCGAAGAGGCGGACGAAGAGATCGAACGCACATCATCACCTGTTCCGGAGAAGCCAGCGACATCGCTCTCGCTGAGTCTTGCCGAGATCATGAGGATCCTCTCTATGCAATACATGCGTTCTACTACAACCCATCGAGCGCGCGGTGCCGTCATCAACGCATACATCAGGATCTTCCGAAGTCTGGGCGAGAGTATTGTTGAACAGCACTATGGCGACATCGCCAGGCATCTCTTCGTAGACATTCTCAGCCATCCTGGACTTGCCTTTAACCGGTATCGCCAACTTGCCAGCCGCAAATACGTTCGTATCATCCTTGAGCGAGTCATTGGGCGTATGTTGGGCGAGACGGCGCAGCTGAATGCAAGCCGCTTTCTGCTCAACGAAATCATCAAAGACTACCCACAAGCCATAAAGGAACGGCCAGAGCCCACGAAACAGACTCTGACAGCTGCTGTCAGCGCACTAACATCACTCATCCAGTATCTCGACGCTGGCGTCGGTACAATTGCGGAGTTGTATCGGGAAGGACTCTTACAAGTTCTGCAGCACCCCAGCTTCGTCGTGCAGATACATGCTGCCAGAGCACTGAAAGCACTCGTCCTTGCTGTGCCTCAACAATTGTTGCCCTCTGTGACCATCTGCATGAACAGTGTCAGTCGAGAACTGAACTTACTGAACACGCAAAGACAGAGTCCAAAGCGATGCATAGGCTACGCGCACGGTCTGTCTGCGGTTCTCAGCGCCTCGAGTCGACATCCGCTTTACGGTGCAGTGGATGTGTATGCACGAGTCTTGGAGCAAGCAACTAACTTGCTCAAAAGCAGCAGCAGCTCTGACCTTCGAATATCAGGCTGCCAGCTGCAGGTTGCTTGGGTGATGATTGGCGGTCTCATGTCACTTGGGCCCAATTTCGTCAAGATTCACTTACCTCAGCTTATGCTGTTGTGGAGGAACGCACTGCCAAAGCCACTACCGAACGAGAGCACGAGCAAGCGCGGTGTGTTCGAACTCAGCTACCTGGCTCACGTTCGCGAGACTGCACTCGGATCGATTGAGGCGTTCTTGACTTTCAATCAGCGGCTGCTCACACTTGACACGTCCAGGAGACTGTCAGCCATGCTGGAACATACTGTGGCGTTCCTTCAGGGACTGCCTCAGAAGAAGACTACTGACGATCCCAGCAATAGACTGATGTCTAGCATGCAGCTCCAGGACTACGAAGTCACGGTACGACGCCGAGTGTTCCGTTGCTTTTCTCTGCTGTTGACCCGGAGCTCGCATGGCGCTATCGAGTCTGCTTCGCACTCTATGATGCTGCCATTGGCTGTCGCATCGTTCTCTAGCACTGACTACGCTGCACCGAATCCCCTCAGTGCATCTATCGCTAGCTCATCGGGTACATTCGAAAGCATATGGGAGACGGCTGACAACCACGGCTTTGGCGTGAGCAGTCTCGTTTGCGGGCTTGATGTTCGAGATCCCGTGGGCCGCGATCGAGCTCGACACTGGACATCAAGATCAGACGACGAGGCAACTGTGAATGAGATCAGCGGGACGCCTGTCATTGGTGCCGCAGAGTACGATCCGGCGGCATGCTACATAAAGGCTGACGTCGACATCGAATTACTACCCGTCGTCGCAGACACGGAGGCTGTCAACGCTGCGATAGCAGTATTTGGGCTGTCGCTACCGCTGCAAACACCGAAAGTGCAAGAGAGTGTGCTTGAGCAGATATCGGCTTCACTCTTCTCATCTAGCTTACATAAAGACCCTGCCCGGAAGGCTGCGGTCACAGTGAACATCGCACTTGCTATATACACTTCGCTCCGCGTCGCGACAGGCGATGCTGGGAGCACAAAGGGCAGTCTGCAGAGCGCGCAAGCGGAGAACCTGTTGCAGGACATCTTGCACGTTCTAATCAAGGACCCTGATCATAGCGTCCGCCTTCTAGCAGCCGATACACTAGGACGACTCTGTAGTAGCTCCGGAACCGCACTCACCACGAATGAGGTCACGACACTCATCGAGATGATCGTCAGTAATCGTGAGCCACATGTGCGTGCTGGCTGCGCACTAGCCTTGGCTTGCATACACACACGCCTTGGAGGCATGGCCGCAGGTTATCACATGAAGAATATCGTCGGCATCCTCATGTCGCTCGCCGCGGACTCTCACCCTCTCGTACACTTCTGGGCGCTCGAGGCGTTGGGAAGAGTTGCTGAATCCGCCGGACTGAATTTCTCAGCTTACGTTACCAGTACGCTGGGTATGTTCAGCCAACTCTTTGCGTCCGACAGTCACAACAGTGAGAACGCCGCGCTTGCCTCGTCGAACATGTCGTTCGACCTCCCCGTCTCGGCTGCCATCGCGCACGGAGTGGATGCCCTGATCAACGTGCTTGGGCCAGGTCTACAGGACATGACGAAAGCCAGAGACATGATACTTACACTAGTTGGTCTGTTCGATGTTGAGACTGACATCTACATTTTGCTGGCAAGCTTACGCTGTATGGAACATCTCTCAGTCTATGCGCCTGGTCATTTACAGTCAGACGATTACGTCCGGCGTCTCCAAGCTGACATTGACTCCGATTCAGCCGAGCTCTCAAGTGCAGCTGTGAGCGGCATGTTTAGCCTCATGCGACGAGACGCCCCCGAGATCGTCCGCACAGCGAAGCCGGGACTCGAGGAAAGGCTCTGGGAGTATCTGAATGCACAGCCAGATGCACCAGCAGTTCGCAACATCTTCTTGAACTGGCTGCAGCAGACCGGCAGTAGCAATCCGACCGAGTGGATCGCACGGTGCAATACTATCCTGACGAAGTCTAAGTCGCGGGTTGAGCAGCGGAAGACAGCCGCGCCGAAGAACACACCGGCACCAGACGTCGTCGACGAAGAAGTGGCCGGGTTTGCTGTTAGCGAAGGCGCTGCCAAAGAAGACGATTCGCAGACACCGACTTCGACACAGGAACTCATGCGGTGGCAAGTTCGTCTCTTTGCCATGGAGCTGCTCTACACTCTCATTGCCACCATCAGCAAAGAGGCTGCCATTCGTGAGGACACGTCAGGCGAGGCGGCGCTGCAGTACAAACTGGCAGACATCGTTCGTATCGCTTTCTCCGCATCGACAGCTTCCGTTGCTTCCTTGCGTATTGTCGGCCTTCGCATCGTAGAGCAGATTCTCAAGATGTTCGGACGCACGCCAGATCCGGACTTTGCCGAAGCCATGCTACTCGAGCAGTACCAGGCGCAGATCAGCTCAGCGCTGACACCTGCATTTGCGGCGGACTCTTCACCTGAGCTCGCCGCCGAAGCTGTGGACGTATGTGCTACCTTCATCTCTACCGGTATAGTGACTGATATAGAGCGCATGGGCCGCATCTTGAAGCTGCTGGTGTCGGCATTGGACAGCTTTTCGAAGAATTCCGAGACCGCGACCATTGGTGACCTGCGTGCACTTAGTTCCAATGCGCAAGTCATGGTCCGCATGGCAGTCTTCTCTGCTTGGGCTGAGCTGCAGGTGGCCAGTGGCGAGCAGCGCTACCTTGAGGCCGTTGTGAAGCCTCACATTGCCCAGCTGGTGCCACTTTGGCTCAGCTCGCTACGAGAATATGCGCGCTTGCGATTCGAGCCGGATATCTCCGCTGCTATTGGCCCGCCTGGCCCTAATGACGACCTCGACAGTGTATATGCTGCTCTCAACCGCCAGACCTTGTTGGCCTTCTACCAGGACTCATGGCTGAGCCTCGTAGACGCCATTGCCAGTCTCATCGACGAGGACTCGGAGTTCGTGTTTGACGCACTAGACAACAAGGGTACAGAGACGAAGTCCGAGGGCACCAATGGCGTGTCGCGGCGAAAGAGCGCCGGCATCAACTATCATGAAGAGCCTGTGGCGTTCTTCTTCGTACTCTTCGGCCTCGCGTTCGAGTCACTTGCAGTACGATCCACCGAAGACGACGTGGTGACCTCGCAACGGAACATGGACATCCTGCGCGCTCTCAGGAAGATCTTACGACCGTCGGTATCCGGTAAAGCGATATATCAAGACGTGGTCTTCTCGGAGTGCATGGACTTGCTTGATCGAATGGTGCTTACCGAAAGCCTCGGCGTTCAGGCCATCATCGTTGAGATCGCAAGGAATCTATGCATCACCCATCCATCTTCGCGGCAAAGCAGTGAGGCGGCACTAGTCAACGGCGAAAGCCTATCCGACGACATCGAGCAGCTATTCGAGCTCACGCGCATTATCGTCTTGGTCATCTCTGGTCTTGTGCCTGGTCTCTCCGACAATCCTGTATCGGTCCGACTGGAGTCTTCTGATGAAGCCATCGCGCTCGTCCGCACCAGCATGCAGGCCCTGGTGGAAGTTTCGGAGGTCTTTCCATCCATCATACGGACTGATTTGCACGCCACCATTCTCCACATCTTCGTGACGATCTGCGGCACGGGATCATGCCAAGCGGCTGTAGTGCCGCAGACTTTGCCCATCTTCCGCCGCTTCATCGTCAGCATAGTCGCAGACATCCAGCCTGAGACCCACAATCAGCTGCTCAATACCCTGAAGCGGCTCCAGCTCGTCCTCAGGAACGCACAGAGGCGGGAGACAGAAGCTAGTCTTGCCTGTGAGAAGAACACCCTCCTGGCGTGCACTGTTCTCATTTCCACGGCGCCAGAGGTATTCGCGGAGACTGAAGCCTCAGTCATCAAGTTCGTTGAAGACCTGAGCGAATGCCTGGAAAGCCGCATGACCTCCCGCGTAGCCGCTGGCTGCATACGTACCCTACTCATGGCCAACATAGCGCCTCGCCACTTCATTACGAACGCCATGGGGTTTCTGTCCACGCCTTCCGAGGTCGAGGGTCTCGAGGAGAGTCGTACTCTGGTAGCACAGACATTGACGGCGTACATTCCGCGCGTAACTATAAAGGCTAGACTGCCGGCTTTAGTTGTGGTCCTGTCCGCGCTGCTGCAACGAGCAGAGCAGGGTGGATTATCGCTCCACCAAGAGACTGCATCGAGAATCTTAGATTTGGCTACCGCCGACAACGCCAGTTTCAGGTCTGGCATCAACGCGTTGCCAAGTGAGCAGAGGAGCTTACTGGAGCGCATTCTGAAGGCCCGAGCGGGATCGCAAGTCCGTCACGACGCTGTTGACGATGCCGAGCCCACGATTGCCTTGAAGATGAACTTCGGCGGATGAGCTGGGGGTGAGGTACGCAGTACTCATACCAATAGTAGTTACAATCTTACATGCTCATACTGCTGGCTTCTTGAGTATGGCGAGCCCAGCGATGGATCCTTGCGAATGTTGCTGAACCTACAGCGTCGAACCGCACAGGACGCTATGACGCAACTCAAAGATAAGTATATGTGTTGCAGATAGGCTCGAATACGACATGTTTCCCACATGTACTATCAATGGCTGCATCTCAGCCGCACTTTGACTTTCTACTCGGTGCTATAGACCGCGTCAGTCGTGACCATCCGAGACTTGCACTTCCTCTAAGACAAATAAGCCATGGCGCTTGACTTTGATCTTATCATCATCAACGGATGCGTGGTCACTGAGGATGCGATCTCGGAAGTAGACATCGCGATCAAGGGCGAGCAGATCTCCTTGCTTGGCCCTCGCGGAAGCTTTAGCAATTCTACTGCAGGACGTACGATTGATGCCGAGGGTGGCTATGTAACGCCAGGCGGTATCGATGCACACGTCCACCTCGAGGAACCACAGCTCTTCGGCAAGGGCAGCAGTGCAGACACCTTCGAGACCGGTACCAGGTCCGCAATTTGCGGGGGCACTACGACAATCATTGCCTTCGCCCCACAGCAGAGGACCGAGGACAGCCTACTTTCTACCCTGGAAGCTACGCACAAGAAAGCAGATGGCAAGTGCTACACGGACTTCTCGTTCCATCTTCTCGTGTCAAATCCATCCGAGACCGCACTGTCGGAGTTCACGACCCTCAGGGAGAGGGGAATATCATCTCTCAAGATCTACATGACTTACGAAGCGTTGCAGTTGAAGGACGGCCAGATTCTGGATATTCTACTTGCGGCAAGAGAACACGGGATTACGACGCTGATCCATGCCGAAAACAATGACTTGATGCTCTGGATGACGGCTCAGCTTGAGAAGCGAAAGATGTTTCAACCGAGATACCACGCAACTTCACACCCAGCCATGGCCGAGATCGAGGCCACATATCGTGCAATTTGTCTGTCCGAGTTCATTGACGTCCCCATTCTTCTGGTCCACATCAGCTCACCAGCAGCCGCTGCTCACATCCGCTCAGCACAGTCACGTGGTCTACCAGTATATGCCGAGACTTGCCCGCAATATCTCTTCCTTACTAAGGCTGACCTCGACAAGCCTGGGTTTGAAGGTGCAAAGTGTGTCTGCTCCCCGCCTCCTCGGGAGAACGAGCAAGATCAAGAGGGCATCTGGCAAGGCCTCGAGGACGGCACGTTCACAGTCTTGAGTAGCGATCACTGTCCATTCATCTACGACGACAGCGAGACGGGAAAGAAAACATGCATCACAGCAGAGTATCCAGAAGGCCAATTCAAGTATATTCCGAATGGCTGTCCAGGTGTTGAGACGCGATTGCCTCTGGCTATGAGCGCCAAGCGACTCGAGATGGAACGGTTTGTCGAGGTGACGGCTACTAACGCTGCGAAGCTCTACGGCCTGTACCCTCGCAAAGGCACTATCTCACCGGGCCAGAGCGATGCGGATCTGGTCATATGGTACCCAACAGGCAAGCTGGGATCTTTTGCGCTACACAATGAGATGCTGCATCATAACGTGGACTACACGCCTTACGAATGGAAGCCCCTGACACAATGGCCGAGGTACACGATCTTGCGTGGAACCGTGATGTGGGATCGAGATGGCGAGGGCCTCGTTGGCAAGGCTGGACAGGGTACATTCTTGCACAGAGGGACGAGCTCGTTGAAAGGAGCCTTGAGCACTGAGCCATGGGACATCCGGGGCTTTTGAGGAGTACCCATGCCTCCGCTCCCACACTAGTATGAAGACGCTGTCCATAGCAGGTCTGTCTACTGAGGTGCCTATGCACTCTACCTCACTAGTCAATGGGGTATCGAAATACCAGCAAGAGCTGCTGGGCGAGAGCCACAGGTCGTAGTGTACTGTACCTTACATGACTACTACTCTGTCCTTCGCATGAATAGGCGCAGCTCCGCACCCACCGTGTGCACGACAGTCACACAAGGCTCGTCTGACGGACGGGAGAGTAATGGTACAGCCTTCGCTAATCCGCTAACTCAGCAGCCACGATAAGCCGCTGCTTTGAAGCACATATGGTGCCAGAGACTCGAGACCATGCTGGTCGGAGCGCCGGAGTGAAATCCTCTGCCCGTCAATTGGACATCGAAGTCTTTCACCGAGGTCTTTCACCGAGAACCTTCTCGGTACCGCAATCGCAGTCGTGGTAAGATATCAATCGTAAGGTCCGGCACAAGATTCCCAGCCTACTCATTTCATTGCCACCCTCATACGCTCTCTTCTGCGCCAGTCTCGGCCGCTCCCGCGAAGCTGTGCCACACTGCTGCCTGCACTTTTGATACTGCTATCCTCCAACCTTTCTCAATCTGCTTCACGAAAGTGACAACATGGCTAGGCGACGCAGCGATAAGGCAAGTAGGAAACGCCCCACGGGGTTTGGCAAACGCCGTCGCCGCCGCCATCCCCCAACACCATTTGAGAGTGTCTTGACCTCCGATGATACAGCAATTATTCCCCCTCGCTCATTGTGTCTAGCTCCCGCTGACTCTCACAGTGTCCGATCCTGAGTTTGCCCACGGAAGTTCGCTGCATGATATACGACCTCATCCTACCAGCGCACACACTGGCTGTACCCTCTCGCGGCGCATGGCCAGAACCCTACGTAGTGATCTCTCCGCTAGTGACCATCTGCAAGCTCATCAGGACAGAATTCCTGCAGCACAAACGCCACTGTCTACTGAGCACAAGTCGTACACTGAGGATATACGTGCCTAGATTTGACTTCACGCGAGCCATCAAGGCCATCGATTATCTTTGGACGCGCGAACCTGGCGGCGCACCTATCCACGGCACCGCCGTTGTGCTCGTCGTCGATGGCCCGGACCTCAACCCTCGCAGTCTCGGGAAATGGATTCAGCATCCAGCTGCTGGCAACCTCAACATACAATATCTCGTCCGCTTTAGTATGATGAGCAAAGAGCATCACAAGCTCACGCACACGGTACTCCGCGCAATGGAGAGTTCGATTCCTGCGCCAGCGGAGTGGCAGGCACTATGCAACGCGATGGTTTCCTGTAGTTGGCCACGTGATGTACCAGAAGGCTGTAAGTGATTTCTTCTCGCGTGAACAATGGCAGGTTGCGGGCCCGCTACAGGGCGTATGGACTGACATGCTGAAGGTATCTGGCGCTGGTCAGGGTGATCTTCGCCCGAGAGACGATGTGTACATCGGATCTGCTGAGGTGATGCAAAGAATTAAAGTTGCTACATACAGGCGTAGGCAATTTATATTCGGCTGCTCCCGCTTCACTGTGCCGTACTGCTGCCTACTTGGACACGATATCATACCGTTGCGTCCGCAAGCTCATCGCCACTGCATCGATCGAATCCTCGAGTATTCTATCGCGTTTATTGGCTGAATGCCGCGACGGTGGATCTCGACAACGCTGAGAAAGGTCGAGGTGCCTTGATTTTGTAATTCATCGATAGCAATGCAGAAGGAGAACTGCAGAGCTATGGGCAATGCGATGGCTCGACGCCGTGCCGCGATGCCTTTCGGTCGACGACGTCGCTCACGGCGTGCACCTATCCAGAGCGTCCTGTCGTCCACTGATCGAGTACGTGCTGCCGGTGAGAGTCGTCTATCCAACTGACAAGTCGTAGTGACCACTTTTGGACCTTCCACCGGAGCTCCGCTGCATGACCTATGACCGCGTGTCGCCACGCAAGCTGATGGTCCCCGCCAGAGGCCAATACATCGTCGTATCATCTCTCACGGCCATCTGCAAATTTGTACAGGCCGAGTACCTGGGCCATACCAAGAAGCGACCCACAAGTGTGCGAAGGAGCCAGGGCATCTTCACCCGCGTGTACGACTTCGACTTCACGCCCGCACTCGCCCTGGTGCCAGTTTTCTTCCCATCCGGCCGTCAACGCGGCAGCAAGATAGACATCACCCTCTGCTATGATAGCGTAGACCTAGATATTTCCAGCTACAGACGCTGGCTGGAGTATGTCGCCACGCAGAAGCTGAAGATCTTGTACTGGCCGAAGTGGTCAGCTGTTCGAATCCAGCAGCACCATGCCCTGCACGACGTCCTGGATCCCATCTACCGCTCGACTCCGGTAGTTGAAACCTCGCTGAGGAAGGCTATACTTGGCTGCGAGCGGCCTCCACCGGGTGACCCATATGATACTTGTATGCGGGTATATCGTGGTCAAAAGTGGCCGCGGTGACAGGCGTGTTGAACGGGATCGCGTCCAGGCTTTTTGACTTGCGGTTCACCCGCCGAAGGCTGTACGGTAGCAATCTTTTTGGTACGGTAACGTAGGCGGATGAGGGAATCGTGATTTCATGAAGTAGCTGTACACGTATCATACATCCTCCCTCCTAGTCAGAGCAGAGTCATCCCCGCCCGTTCTCCGAGAACGATCCGTTTTCTCCAACTCCAAACGCCCTGCTAAGCAACCTGCTCTGGGTATATGTCGCATCATACCAGCCTCCTAGTCCTGTCCATCAGCCTCAATGCCCTCCCCTCGGGTCTCTCCTCGCACAGTGCCAACTCCGGCATTCCCTGCTCTGCTCTCCTCTTCCCATTCAGACTGCCCAGCAACCAATCTGTCACGCTCACGACCCTCGTCAAGTCGTCCCATCGCCCTCCCTGCTCCGTGTGCTCAATGACGTGCTTAGCAATCCTACCCTTATCATCGAACTCGAAGATGAATATGCCGCAGAACTCTTCGTCTTTGTTGTTGTCCTCAGCGGTAGAGCCAGAGGACAGCCCAGAGATGAAAGTCTTGATCCGCTCGACTGGATCCTTCGCGCCTATTCCAACGCCTCGATAGACCCCACCTGATCCATCTCTGAATTTCGTCTTGCCGCAGGTCTTCCACTTGACGACCAGCTTCTCCCCTCCTCCTCCTTCCACTCTATCAACGCCATTGCGCACCATTCGCTCCGATAGGATGGTGAGCTTGACGTTCCCCACCAGCGGCACTCTGCCCCATGCTACAGGCGCGGTCCAGAGTGCAGCGACGTAGGCTATGCGTCCAGAGACCGTAGGAAGATGCGGGTGCGTAGAAGGAAAGAGGTGCAGGGAGATCTGCGGAGAGAGAATCTCAGAAGGCAGCGGCGATTGCAGCAGCGTCGGCAGGCGGGTGTGGAGCTCGCGGACAGTCTTGCCCAGTTGCAATGTCCGCTCATCCGGTGGCCGATGGTCACCACCTCCTGTCAGGCGCGGGGAAGTACTCGTGAAGTAGACGTCGCGGTTCAAGGAATCCAGATCGTGCACCTGGGCAAAGCAGCGACATGCCTGTGAGCAGAGCGCAGGCGAGGCGCAAGCTGTCGATCCAACCACAGCCGATCGCAGTGCGGCAACTTTCTGTAGGCGTAGGCGTGATGGCAACAGCGAGCTCATCAGCCTAAGTTTGGTCATGGTAACCAATCCATCGGTGGGAAGTTGGACGTGCTATGACACGCTTCACATGAAGATATACCGTAGTGTCATTGTCTCATGGACAAAAGGACCGACACGGACATGATGCCAAAGAAAGTTTGAGCTCGGGCCACGCATATCGATTGCCCTTGTGCTACTGTAGAGGCAGCTACAACAACATTCACGGACTACACCATTGGTGCGAGACAGACATGACCTGTCGTAGCACCCCAAACATCCACACCTCTCACGAGCGCGGCAACAGGGTGATTGACAGCTGCGGCCAAGCCAAGAGCAGCATTAGCCAGGACTCATACTTCCGGAGAAGTGCGTCATGCAGTATAAGTGCCCATTTAAGCGGTGTACGATATAGTATATGCTTACTTGCCTCATTGGAATTGAACTGCCTCCCAAAGCTGCTCATTCAGACTTTGTAGTACTTCCGCCAGTCATGCACATCCTTGAACCCAAGTACCTCCCTGATCTTCCGATTGCTCAACGGCGCCTCGTACTCGCCCATCTCCCTCGTAATCTTCGTGCCGGGTGCATTCTTCGCCAAGAAGTCCTTCGTAGTCTCCTTCGTCGTGATAGTATCATTTGTCGCATTGAAGATCTGGAAGCCCAACCCATCTTTCTGCACAGCCAAGTCGCAGATCTGTCCTAGATCCCTCGCATCAATGTACGACCAGGCATTTCGCTTGCGCGTCATGGGCTGTCCGACGTGCTTGGGGAAGTCGCGCTCGTACTCGTGCGGCTCTACAACGTTGCCAACGCGGAGAACGTAGATGTCGTTCTTGTAGCGGCGCGCAAAGGTGCGAGCTGTGCGTTCGCCGCAGATCTTGCTGAGAGCGTAGGTGTCCATTGGGTCGACATCGTAGTCTTCTTCGAGCGGGAATGAATGGTAGTCTGTATCTCCCTCGCTAAAGCAGACGCCGTAGACGGTTTCTGAGCTGCAGGTAATAATTTTCTTGACGCCGAGCTTGCTGCCAGCTTCAATGATGTTATACGTCGAGAGAACGTTGCCACGGAAGGTCTCGTTGTCTGGAACCAGCAGATTTCGCGCGTACGCAGCCATATGGAATATAGCGTCCGGCGGCGATGGCGGGGCGCCCTCGTCATAACCTTCGAAGCCGTAATGACTTGTCAAGGCGTTAAAGACTTGACCGGAGTCAGAGAGATCGCACTTGAGTGTCATGACGCCGGCTTTTGGGTCTGGGTAGTCAACGAGATCGAGGTTGAGAATCTGTGCGGTTCAGCTCCTGTTTGCAAAATTGCCCACGACGAGGGCAGCGCACCTTGTAT
>JAVRRP010000892.1:0-13040 GCA_036872775.1 Oleoguttula sp. CCFEE 5521 | reverse complement strand
TGTGGAAGAGGATTCCGGCTTCGAGGAGGAGGCATTGCAGGATTTGGCGGCGTTCGGAGAGGGGATCTGGCGGGGTGTGAGAGGTTGCGCGGCTGTGGGGTGGACGGCGGGGATGGCCGTTTGAGTTACGTCGGTCGTTTGCGTGATGGTGGTTATTTGTTTGGAGGGGTTTGGGGGTTGTGTGGCCGTTTAGGGGCCGGTGGTCGTCTTCTTCTAGCTCATCTAGGTCGAGGTCTGAGTCTGAGTCTGCGGAGGGAGGTTCGGGAGGGAGCGGTTTGTTGCGTATGCTTTCTGCTTCGAAGGGCGAGTCCATGTAGCCTCCTGCGCTGCTGCCGCGAGAGGGCGTGTATTCCCCATACCCCGCTCTGCTCTCCTCTCCCTGGGATGTCTGCGCGTACCCTCCCCTCCCCTTACTTCTAGCATCGCCTCTCAATCCCCCAAGATCAACCCCATGCTCATGTCTCGCCCCTTTCATCGCAAACACCATCTCCACGCCCACCACCACCAACACCGAGCACATGCTTATAAACCCCGCCATCGCGGGATAAACCTCGTTCCAAAACCGCGGCAGACATGGATCCGTCAGGTTACCATAAGCCGTCGGTAGCAGATGGACGAAAGCTGTGGCTATGAGGACGCCTGTGCCGAAGTGCCGCGAAATGAAAAGGGTTTGCGAGGGGATTGGGAGGGATGGATAGCGTCGGGCTAGCAAGGGAAAGGAGCAGGCGAGGGTGCTAAGGGTGAGGATTAGGAAGAGAGCAAACACGTGGAGAGGCGTGTTGTAGGAGTGCGTGGTGGTGCGGGTGCCGCAGGCGGGGCGGGGGGTGTCATCTCGAGGTAGCACTAGAGGGGGGTTTAGTAGGGGAGAGGGGTTTGAGGGGGTACTTTGACGTACTTGTTGGCGAGATGAGGATTGATCAACGAGGGACTAGGTATAGAGAGACCGTGAGAAGATAACGGACTGTCTCCGCTTAGCCATACTTGCTCATTGCTGCTGTAGGAGACTGAGGCGCATTGTCTAAGGTGCTATTGGGAATGTCAGAGACACGGAGCCATGCCCCGTATCTCCGATGAGAAAGGTGCGGGCCGTCAGCTAAGCTTTCGCGCACGTGGGGTCGACGACGACGACATCTCGCCGTTGACCATCATTGCATGACTCCAGGCATGATTCTGGAGACTTGATGATCATTCTGCCGAAAGAAAGAACATATAAGCTGTGCTACACAATGTTGAAGCCACCATCGGCAAGACACTCCGTTCCGAGCTCGATCACAACGTGCATGGACATCGAACAAGGGTGTGCAGCTCCCAGCCATCCTCCACCACACCACGACCAACTTTTGCTTTCTCTTCAACCCGCGTGACCTTGCATCTTTCCTCTTGCGTATCTGCAGCGTTGTAGCGATAGTGTATATCATAACGCGGTCATTAACCTCCCATCCATTGAGCCACTGCGACTCATCGACACTGTATCGTTCAAGATGCCATCGCGATACCGAGCTTGAAGTTCGTCAGTCGATCAAACCCATGCTGTGGTGAGCTCGAGACAGCAGATCTGCTCGTAGCAGAGTTACGGCAATAGGCATAGGAGAGATTGCGCCATCATTCTACGCAGCACGATGGAAGACAACCGCCGCCAATCCGGGCTCTTCCAACAAAACGGGCAAGGCTTCTACGAACGCAGCGCCCCAGAAGGGCCATACAAGTACTACGAGCCACCAGCTCCTCGCGCATCCTCCGACGTGCGACGCTCCTTCTCCGAACGCACCGCGGATCCAGCATCGCATCATGCACCGCAGCGCTCAGTCTCAAAGCGCCAGCAGCCCGAGACCTATGCTCCGCAGCGTCCCGCGAATGAGTACAGCATGATGAAGTCAGAAATGCTGTCGCGCACAGAGGGTAGCAACAGGGACTCTGCCGCGAAGCAACCATTGCGAATAGATCCCAATGCCGCGCCGGCGAACCTGCGCACGGAAGCTTGGTCGCCGGACGCGATGTCGCCAGATACTGGGAGGGATGCGAGGCACGCCAGCAACGCCTCAGAACGTCTGCGCCGAGGCTCAGTGCCTGACAAAAGCCCGCTGCAGAAGCTCGAGTACAAGTTCGACGATATCAGCAAGGAGGAGAAGCGCGCGAAGGCACAGCAAGCGGAGCGCAGAGCGCTGGAGAAGCTGGGCAAGGGTCATGGAGAAGTCGCGAGATCGGGCACTGTCAGTTCGGGCAAAGTGAGGGTCGTGTCTGATGGGTCGCGACGACCTGCGCAGCCTGTTGAGAGAGTCAGGGAAGACAGGCAGAGGCATGCTTCCGCAGGCGCGAGCCGGGACGAGCAGGTCGAGGCCGGTGCCGCGAAGTTCAGAAGAGCAAGCGATGCATTGCGGAACAGTCCGCCGAAGCAGAATGGGCCTGTTGCAGGGCTACCTGCACAAGATCGAGGTCTCTCCGAGTCGCGCGCTCGTGATGGTGGCGAGCAGCGTACTGCGCGACAGCCGCCCACGATTGCCGCTCCTGCTAATGGCCAAGACGGCGGACTCGAGCGCACTGCTAGCGGCAAGTATCGCCATCGCGCTAGGGACGCGGGCTTTGCTGGTGCTGCGGCAGCATTCGCTGGTGGAACCGCTGCTGAGCGAGGCAAAGCGGCTTACGAGAGGCGCAAGGCGCAGTCGAACGACTCTCCTATGAGCTCACCAATTAGTCCCGTCGCACGAGAGCAATATGGCAGTCTGGGCAGAAATGAGAGCAAGAAGCTACAGAAGCCGAGATCTGTGTCGGCAGAGCAGTATGGCAGGCAGGAGCCTGTGCAGTTTGCCAGCCACGATGGCACACGCGGTAGTGGTCAGACCAACGGCAGTAACGACGTGCGACGCGAGACCTCAGTACGCGAAGACAAAGGCCTGCTACATAACGACCGCATGGGTCGCGGTGCAGGAGATGGTCGCAAAGCTGCCGCCAAATTCCAGGATCGAGACATCATTCCACCGGAAAGAGTAAAGACTGGTAAGGACGAGCTAGTGCCTTATTCGATCCCACCGCAAACCGCGGCTGGTCGGAGTGCAAGCGAGCAAGTCGGCTTTGGCGCTGCTACTGCGCAAGGGCAGCCACACGTGCAAAGTAAAGAGGAGCAACATCGCTTCCGAGATTTCTTGCACCATCACCACGGCGATCGGAGAGGCTATGTGCCGAATAATGTGCCGCTTGAGGAATGGCGGACTGCTAGTACTGCGAAGTTGTCCGTGGCTGACTTGGAACTGGACGACGCCACGTCTGCGCCAACGCCTATGCAGGCGGAGAATCAGGACCCCGCATGGTGGGAGAAGCAACAGAATAGTCGCAAGGCTAACATTGGGGTCAAGACTGCTTCTTCGCAGTATGAGGGCGCATATGAGGAGGAGTCGCAGTCTTTCAAGCCTGCGCTCTTTTTGAAGTGTGGGCCGCTTCTTCGATACACTGGCTTGCGCACTGAGAGCGGCGCACGAGGCGGCAGACGAGAGGTCTGGCGAGGTAGTGTCATGATCGTGACCGAGGACGCTTCGTCCGAGTATGCAACACCACCAGTGCTGCGGATGTTCGCACAGCCATCGGACTTGCATCAGTCGCCTCCCTCACATCTGATGGAGGTACCGCCTGAAGACGAGGACCCTGTGGCTGGCCAAGTGAAGGTCTCGCGTACTGGACGGCCACTGTACGTCCGACCTGCTCATGATCTAGAAGCACACGTCGATCTAAGCCGAGAGGAAAACAACCATGGTCTCTACTCTGCCGTCCGCACGCCCATGCTCGGTCCACAATCGATGACAAGTCACGATGGCGACGATGGCGGTCTTCGCAGACGAGTAACCTTCCAAGACAAGTCTCGCATCAAACGTCGTGATGGCGAGAAGCTAAGTAAGTTCCGCGAAGTCAAAGCCCACCGCCTGCTTACCGAGCGCGGCGTGACATTCTGGCGCTTCAATTTGGAGATCGAACTCCGCAGCGTCCAGACCCGCATCGCATATCGAATCAATCGCGGTCCTGCGCTAGGCTTCTGGGTCCCAGCAGCCGGCGGGTCAATGAATATCATGTTCCATTCCTGCAACGGCTTCTCCATGACCGTCAATACGGATGACTTCTCTGGTCCTGATCCCCTTTGGCGAGACGTGCTGAATCGGCATCAGCACCGTCCTTTCCATGTCATGCTCGGCGGTGGCGATCAGATCTACAACGACGCTGCGATGCGCGACACTACGCTCTTCCGCGACTGGCTGCAGATCAAGAATTTGGAGCACAAGCACTCGGCCGACTTCTCGGTGGAAATGCAAGAAGAGCTGGAGTCCTTCTACCTGAACCGGTATTGCATGTGGTTCTCGCAGGGTCTGTTCTCGATGGCGAACTCGCAGATCCCGATGGTGAATTTGTGGGACGATCACGATATTATCGATGGGTTTGGGAGCTACCCGCATCACTTCATGAGCTCGCGAGTATTTACTGGCGTTGGGGCGGTGGCGTTCAAGTACTACATGTTGTTCCAGCACCAATCCGTGCCTGCCGAGACGGCGAAGGAGGAGCCAAGTTGGCTGCTTGGTGCGCATCCGGGACCCTACATCGCGGAGCTGAGTCGACATATCTTCACCTACCTTGGGTCGAACATTGCGTTCCTTGGGCTGGACTGTCGAACGGAACGCATGCGAGATGAGATTCTGAGTCAAGAGACTTACGATATCGTCTTCTCGCGTCTTCGCCAAGAGCTCGTCAAAGGTCGAACCAAACATCTACTTGTCCTACTCGGCGTGCCAATCGCCTACCCTCGCCTGAACTTTCTAGAGAACATCCTCACCTCCAAAGTCATGGACCCCATTAAAGCCCTCGGCCGCACAGGCCTGCTAGGCGGCTTCGTAAACAAGTTCGATGGCGGCGTGGAAATCTTAGACGACTTGGACGACCACTGGACAGCCAAACACCACAAAGCGGAACGCAACTGGTTCATCCAGGAACTCCAAGCCCTCGCGGCGGAGAAGTCAATCCGCGTGACGATCCTTGGCGGCGACGTGCACCTCGCTGCTGTAGGCCAATTCTACTCGAACGCTAAGCTTGGCATTGCGAAGGACAAGGACTGGCGCTACATGCCCAACATCATCAGCTCGGCGATCGTTAACACCCCGCCGCCGCCCATGATGGCGGATGTGCTGAACAAGCGCAACAAAATCCATCATCTTGATCATGAGACGGATGAAGACTGTATCCCGATGTTCGATCACGATGTCGATGGCAGTAAGCGGAATAACACGCACTTGCTGCCGCGGCGGAACTTTTGCACGATCCGGGATTACAAGCCCGGCACGACGCCGCCTGGTAGTCCGAGACTTGAGCCGGAGGATAGCAGGCAGTTCCCGCCGGGGAGTATGAGGAGGACGATGTCGCTTACTGGACGGAGTGCGACGGGGATGAATAAGCTTGTACGACGCTTCTCCGGTTCTGCGGCGCAGGGACAGCGATCCGCGAATCCACCTTTGTCGATGGCGAATACTGGGTCACATCAACGTAGCAATTCGATGTCTTCTGATCCTGCTCCGAGACCGGGGCTGTATCGCAGGCCGACGAATATGTCTGTCAAAGCTGCTCGCAAGGCTGCGGCTAAAGGTGGCGCCGACGGGAATCTGGACGGCAGAGAGATGGGCGAGACCTCGCTTGACGGTGGACTCGATGTCAATTTGTGTGTTGAGGTTGATCAGACGGATCCAAGAGGTCGGACGGAGAGGTACAGATTGCTTGTGCCTGCGCTCTTCGTCGAAGACGGGCCGCAGCTGGACGAGTATCCGCAAAAGCTGGAGAAGGGCGGGCTCTTTTCGCGCCTCAGCAGGAGGCGAGGCCCAAAGAACAACGCGGATGACTACTCCGACGACGGCCACAGTAGCGAAGGCGAAACACCCCTAGGCGAAGCCGGCCGCGGTAAAGAACTCGAAGCCCTCGGCGTCACTGCGGCCGGTGGCGCCGCAGCAGCGTCAGCAGCGCACCATCATTCTGAAGGCGGCGAACCCGGCGTCCAGCGCCAAGCAAGCACAGCCAGCAGCTCCTACCGCCGCCGCATGGCTCCCCAGCCGAACCTCGAGCGCTACAGCGAAGCAGCTACGGGCGGCTACTTCGACCACGCCCCTCCGACTTCCGCGGGCGCGGAGCGGACGTCGTATGATCGTGGCTACGACCTCGCTCAGCCGCCTGTAGGCGCGAACGCACAGCCTCAACTCCAACACCACGAAGCATCGTCGGGAAATGCCACGGATTACGACAGTTACAACGTCTCCGGGAAGCCTGGCACGGGTAAGAGCACGCCGCTGCAGCACCACGGCCCACCGCCCCAAGTAGACAGGAACCCGCATCCCTACCCATCTCAAAACCAAGGCGCAATGCAGCAAAAGCCGCCAAATAAATTCACATCCCTCTTCCGCCGGCTCTCGGCTCCGCGTCCGAATGATCACGGGGATGGGCCGCCGCCTCGGTCTCCTTCCCGTTCGGGTTCAGAGGGGAGTTATACGGATTATACGTCCGAGGGCAGCTACTCGCGGTCCCCATCCCCTGCCCAAGCGCCCGGAGCGCCTTCGGGACCGGCTGCGAAGGCTGGGCAAGGGCGATTTGAGGGTGTGAGTGCGGAGGATCAAGTTGGCAGGCGGGGTGGAGGGATGAGCAAGGCGGAGAGATTTCTGGGGTTGAGTGGTGGGATTGGTGGGCCGGTGGGTGGAGAGGGGAGGAAACTGGGGTTGAGGGAGGAGGGAGGACGGGCGGAGTGGGAGGACGGCGAGGGGAATGGGTATGGGGAGAAGAAGAAGGGGTGGAAGATTTGGAAGTAGAAGTGTAGGGTCGTGGGACTTTTTGAGGTGGTGCTTGGCTAGCTACTGCGTTGAGGTGTCGGCACCTTGTTGTGCGTATGAGTACACATATCTGGGCATATACGAGCAAGAAGCCTTTGGCGCTTCACAAGCCATTCTGCAATTCAAAGCAAATCTATCCACGTCACTCGTCGTTGTCATCATCCTCGTCCTCATCCGCCACGACGCGTCGTCTCTTCAGCCTTCCTCTTCCAGCAGCAGGCGCCTCTACCTCCTCCACAGCATCGTCCTCATCACTCTCGACCAACACATCCAATTGCATTCTTCGCCTTGCCGGCGTCCCAGGCAACGAACTACTAGCCATTTCCACAGGCTGATCGCTGCCCACGACGAACTGCTCCAAGTCACTATCAGCCTCATCGTTGTCGTTGTCCTCACCACTCGTGTCCCGCGAGCCAAGATCGATGCCCTGCGTGCCCAGCTTGAGGTGTGCAGGCGTAGGCTCTGGGCTGGACTCAGAACGTTCCATGTCTGATGAAAGGGCTGCGCGGCGACTGGCGTTCGACTTCTTGGCCTGGGGCTGGGCGCGAGGCGTTGTCTTGGATTTGGACACGGCCTTGCGTTTCGTGGGTTTCCGTTTCTTGGCGGCGGTGAGGATGGGTAGTGAGGGAAGCTCAGCGTCCGAGTCCGGTTCGGCGACCGGACTGACGAGACGAGCACGCATGCCTGTCATGTCAGTCAGGTCGCTCTCCTGGAAGAGGGACTTCATTCGCTCGACTCGATCCTCGTCGATAGCACGAATGGCTTGCAGCGCTTTTGAGACTGCTTCGGATGCTCGACCATGGCGGAGATACTTCGTCGCAGTCAGGACTCGAAGGGAGTCAGGAAACCGACTCGGGTCCGGCGCCTGGACGACAGTGTTGTCACTCAGATCGTTGGTCTGTGCATACTTGCGTTCAAGTTCGCGCTGCTGGTCGTCATTGAGGGTAACATCATCCAGATACGGGATCTGTGCAGGCTCGAGCTGAGGTGATGGCGCTCGCTTCTTGGGCTTCGGCGGTGCCTTCTTCTTGACTACCTTGGACACCACTTCGATGTCCTCACTCTCTTCACCACCAGACCCGAGCTTCTTCGCACTGACAAAGCCGGTGCGTACATTGTCTGGCATGTGGAACTTCTTCGGGGGCCGCTTGATTTTGCCTCTTCCTCGCTGCTTGCGAGCCTTCTCGTTCAGATCAACAGGCTGACTGTTCTCGAGAGGTATATCGACGACGCGCTTGACAACCACCGGCTGCGCCTCCTTCGGGAGAATGCGCGGGCTCTGGTCGTCTCTGTAGGCATACTTCTTTTCATCCGCGATGGTCTTCTGAATGTGGCTGTAATTATCCTTCGCCTTCGCAAAGTCGTTCTCCTCCTTGCCTCTCATTAGTGTAAGCACTACTCGACCAACCCGCTTTCGGCCAGTCCGGCCTATGCGCTGCAGCATGCGGATCGGCGAAGCCGAGCTATCGTAGCAGACGATGAGATCGACATCTCCTATGTCTAGACCTTCCTCCCCAATCGAGGTAGCGACCAGAACGTTGAATTTGCCTGACTTGAAGTCCTGGATGACAGCATTTTGCTTCTTCTGGTTCATGCCTTCAGACCCTTTCGACGCAGCTTGCCCGACGAACTCACTCGGTCGGATCATCGGCTCGTTGCGTTTGAGCACTCTGCAGATGTCCTGCGTACTGTCACGATACGACGCGAAAACCATGATGCGCGTGGCACGCGCCGTACTGGCTACACCGTCGCCGGCATCAAGAAAGTGATTCATAACCACCTCACGGAGGTACTGGAGCTTGGGGTGGCCAATGAAGTCTGGATTGCTAGACCAGGTCCGCATAAAGCTCATCGCCTTTGTCCAGTCCTCGGACTGCGTGATCTGCTGCGCATACTTGCCCTTCGTTTGTCCACTTTCGACGTTGCGCTGGAATTCGAGTACGCTTGCGAAGAAGGGCGCTATGCCATGGAACTTCAGCAAGCTCAGACTATGTGCAATTTGTGATAGCACTGTGAATAACGCTTGCACCATTCCCTTCAGTCCTTGCGGTGCCTTGCGTCCTGCGTCAGATCTGGCCCATTGCGTTCTTGCCATCTGCAGGCCGTATGCAGTAAGCGACATGGGATCCTTCAACCAGTACGCGTTGTTCCCATTGAGCTTGTCAAGAATGGGCTTTAACGCTTTCGACATGTGGTCCATTATGAGTTGCTGCTCGTCGCTATAGTCGAACAGCTCGGTCTCCATGTCCTTGCGGTGAGTGTACTGAACGATGTCCAGCGACTGCTCAGTCCGGAGCTCAATGCGAGCGATACCCAGGTTGTCAATAACAGCTTGGACAGCTTCGACAGTGGAGCCGGGCGTGGCAGTCAAGGCTAGAACACGGAAGCTCGTGTTGAACCTGCGTAAGAATGAGACGACCTCAGTGTAGGCATAGCCGCCTGTCGCTTTATGCGCCTCGTCCACAACGATGAGAACGATTTTCTTCGGGTCGCAGATGCCGCTCTTGAGGTCATTGATTACAGTCTGTGGTGTCATGAAGAAGACTCGCTTGTCAAGCCATTCCTCGGCTCGAATACCGGGTGTTGTTTCGCCAGTCATAAGTACTGTATCCCTGCGATTGATACCCACTATGCCATAGCAAGCTTCCATTTGCTGAGCGATCAGAGGCTTCGTGGGTGCCATGAACACGATCTGCGCTGAAGACGTCCAACGGTACCAATTCAACATGATAGTGGCAGCTATGAACGTCTTTCCCAGCCCAGTCGGCAACGCGACCAGCGTATTGTGAAACATGCCGCGCGTGACGATGTTGAGTTGATAGTCACGAATGCTACCCAAATTTGTGGGATAGACCCATGTCTTCATTTCTTCGGCATCAAGCTTGTGATGCGTAGCTGGCTCCTCTCGCGCTGACAGCGGCCAATTGTGTTTCTTTGTTGCTGCTTGAGATGCTGTCAGGTCTTGAGTGGCTAGCTTGCCGAATATGGTCATCTGCTTGAGGCCCGTCTGTGGTGCACGCAGACCATTCGCACGAGCCTGGTTGAGTTCGGTAGCTCCGACTATCTCTGGCGCGGAAGACGAGAATGCATCTGAGGGAAGATCCGCAAGGTCGTCGTCGACTTGAGTGCCAGGTGTAGCAGGCACAGCCGGTCGCCCATTGGCGATAGTAGATGACTTTCGGGACTGAGCATTCTCCTCGGCCTGCAGACGTCTGGCGAGTGCCTCATCGCTTTCTGACGGCGGCTGACGCTGGGCTAGCGGCTGACGTTGCAAGAATGAGTCGATCCCTCGCGCAGGTGCACGAGAAGCGGGACTGATTGGCGCCAGAGTCCTGACTCCGCCATTGAATAAGGGTGGTGGCGGTGGTTTTGGCTTCTTCCAGATTGCTCCTCTGAGCGCTGTTGGATCCTCGTCGAGACCAACTTGTGTCTGTGTCAGATACAGGTCCTGGAGAACACGTCCATTCTTCGGCACATGAATCTTATACTTCGACTGCTTCGCTGGCTGCTCGTCTTGTGCGTCCAGCTCACCTGGAAAGTAGTAGTCGGGATCTTCATCTGCATCTCCCGACGCATCACTTCGCTGGGTTGGCGCAGTTGTCGTGGCAGATTTGCGAGGTAAGATCTGCGGGGAGCTGTGCTCGCCATCGCTGCCCGACCGTTCGAGCTCTTCTGAGCTTGCTCTGTCGAGCTGACTAGGCCCACGGACTCGCCTTCGTTTGGCAGGTCTCGGTGAAGTTGCGAAAGCAACGGATTGTGATGCTTCGACTTGGGTCGCGGCGGCGAGGAAGGCCGTGTCATCGCCATCGCTACCGTAGCCGTCACTCACGGACATCGTGAGATCACCAGTACGCTACATGGGAGCCATGTGTTGCCATCACTTTACCAATCAAGACGCGTGAAGTCGAGAAGACGCGACTTGTGGGCAAACCCTAACCCTAAATTGATGTCTCGGTGGTGCCTTCCCGACGACTGCTCATCTTCCATACAGTGATCCGTTGTAACATACCGCGATTATTTAGCTCGGCAGACTCCTGAGCACGGCCATACCTCCGGCTCCAATGCGCCACGAACCATGTGACACGCCGACACCCTCAAGACATGAACGATGAAGCCGCGCCCGAAGCATCGTCCTCGCGCCTACACGCCGGCAGCCATGCGGCAGCGCCGGAGGCCAATACTCTCACGCCCACCCAGCTGAAAGAGCGCCAAAAGGCCAACCGCCAGACGTTCAACAGGAAGCGAGGGTCATTACTGGAGGACTTGATCAAGCAGCTGGACATTCTGGTCTACGCCGAGCTGAGCTGTATTTACTACATGGACTGCTCCTTCCTGCGCTTCATCTTCCGCGCTATGGTACACTTCACGCTTCTCTCGCCGAAGCCAGCAGCGTATCCGAGGCCATTCGAGCCGCAGCCTTACGCAGCTGGTGTGCTGATTCCAAACATCCTGTGCATGCTGCTGCATCTATGGCTTTCTGCGCCGTCAGCGGGTGAAGCTACACGAGGTGTGCTGCAAGGCGGATTGATCATGGACTTCGTTGGGCAGCAAGGGCCGAGCAGTAAGATCATGCTTCTGCTGTTAGATTCGCTGGTGCTGTGGTTGCAGCTCGTACAGCTCTCTGCACATCTATCGCGAGAGAAGCTCCGGAATGCCGTATTTGACGTTACAACTACGCGAGCAGTACCAGCTGCTCCGTCAGCCCAAGATCTAGACAGCGAAGAGCGCGGCGTCCGCCGCGCGCTTGAGACAGACGAGCAGACTGGCATCGAGCTGCGATCCCTCAACCCCTCTGGCCGCGTCTTAGACCCTGAAAGTGAGCCGCTCGTCGCTGCCTCAGCAGATGCCCCGCAGCCTGACGCCATCATCTTCGATGCCTTCTACAGCGGCCAGATCATCTTGGGCGACTTTGATGTCTGGACCACAGCTGTCGAGCAGTGGAAGCATTACCGCAAAGCATCGCCGGAAGTGGCTGGTTCGTATCGCGCGCAGTTGGCGGGCAGAGTTGCGGGCCTGAGGATCGCGCTTGGGGCGTTGAGAGGGCTTGCTTGAATTGGCAGAGCATGTCTGGGCATAGCGTGGCGTTTCGTGACTTTTGCTGGGCGTTGCGATATGGCGCCGTGTACGAATGCAAATACATTTAAACACCTCTACTTCCCAACATCCCCCTGCCCTACCCCAGTCTTCACCTCTCCACCTCCCTCCCCTTCCTTACCCTCCTGCGCAAACAAATCCGTCCAATGAGCCTCATCGTACCCATCCATCAGCGCCGTAAACTGTGGCCCGGCTTTCACCCAGCCCTTCACTCCACCCTCCAGCACCATGATGTTCATATTCGCATCTTCCGCGACTTCGCGGACGTGCTCCAAGAACCAAGCGGCACAGCGAGGCGCGCGGCCATTGGATGAACCTACGAAGTGTTCAGCAGCTAGAAATTGGAATTACTGAGATTGGATAGAGGAAGAACTAACCGCAGGTGAAGACGACCCACTCCATATCACTCTTATAAGCCAACTCATACCTACGAATCTCACATTAGCCACTTCACCCCTCCACTCTACTATTTCCCACAAGCTTGCCCTTCCTCAAGCCCTTCCCCAACCCCTGTCCCCATCGCCCACAAAGAAAGTCAAGCAGAACTCACAACATCCCCCGATTCCACCAAAATCCCTGCGCGGGTATATTCAAACTCCCCCGAATACTTCCACCTTCGTAGTCCGTTCTCCGCACATCTATGATGAGCATAGAAGCGATTCGCATGGAGAGGATCATCTGCGCGCGACGCTGGGGCATTATGTCGGCTGTTAGACGAGGAGCAGGGAACGCGGTGTGCCATGGCTTCTCCTCTTTAGTTGTTGTCATCGTGGGTAGGTTTGGGGCTGCTGGCAAGGTGGTCTTGGAATGGGAGCAATTGCGTCAAATGGATGGCCACCTCACAGTTGAAGAGGTTAGGCTTGTAGACGAGATAAAAAATGCAGTTGACTCGGGGACCCCAATATGTGCAAGTATAGGTACTCACAATGCTCAAAGAACACGGTTCTGATCCTGCTGGCTGCAATTGATACAGAGGGAGTGTCCATTACAATGTCTCATTGCCTTTAAGCGGTATTACACTGTGCGCTTTTTCAGCTTCAGTGGCGACTACGGAGCACGTTGGAAGATTCGAAAAGTAGGTCATCTTTCTTCATGATTGACGCTGCA
>JAVRRP010000891.1:0-13050 GCA_036872775.1 Oleoguttula sp. CCFEE 5521 | reverse complement strand
GCTAAGCGTTAACTTAATTAGTCGACGCGCTAAGGTAAACTAAAGCTCGAAGTTCGATATCCGTAACCCTAACCTAAAGAGCCGGTAGGGTAACTAGTACTAATTACGAGCGTATATTTAGCTTCGTAGGGAATATTATTAACGAGGAGCGTTAGTAAATATATAATAACCTCGTAGAGAGCGTATAATATATAAAGAGCTAGCTACTATAAGATTTAATAAGAAGGGGCGGTAATAAGATATAGGAGATAGATTAGAGTAATTAAGTTAATACTAATACTACTACTACTACTAAAAAAGATAAACAAGATAAGCGGAGCGAGTATACTACTATCTTAAACGAACGGAACAAACGAGTACTTACTTCTTATAAGCGGAACGAGCCGGTAAGCATGCTCGCTCCGCTCGCTCCATAACCACCCTAGACGCAGGTCGGATAGTAGAACATATCCTCAAGATCTCGCGACCTCTTGATCGCAAGCAGCTGCTCGTAATGCGCGCCGTAGAAGCTCTTAGCCTAGTCCGGATCAGCGCGATCCGCCTCGGTCATGTATGCGCCGGTATGCGGCGCCTGCTTCTTCATAGCAGCAACCTTCGTGAACGTCACATCATCACGGATGACGTTGTTTGCAAACCTCTCCAGTACCAGGCGCCCAGCCGCGTGCGACGATGTTGCTAAAGTAGCTCTTGCGCCAGGCTGGGTTGACGCCGGACTGAGCATCGGCAGCGTCTTCGAAAACTTGCCCGCCAGACACAAGCTCAATGGTGTTGCTCGTATACTGGTCAGGTGTGCCGGCAATCGCCTCGACCATACTGCGAAGCGAGGTGGTGTCGTTAAGGCTCCCGCGAGAGAACAGTCGCGACCCAAGTGCAGCGCCAGATCCGCCAGTACGCTATACGCCACTGTCGGCTGTGTAGAAGGTCCAGTAGTCCGGATACTCGACGTACGAGAGGGAGACGAAGAGTGAGGTCACATTGTATGGGAGAAGCTTTGCGAGTGTAAGTGCGAAGGCACTCTCGGCGATGGCCATGGTCTTGTTGAAGAGGTATGTGCTAGCGACGTATCCAGCGTAGAACGTCGCAAATAGTGGCGTCTGACTAGCGACAGACCAGCTGCCATAGCCTGCGTATCCGGCGTCGTTGAGATCGGGGTATGCCTGATACATGATCCGGACAGCGTTGAGCAACGCGCTCGTCCTGCTCGTGAGCGAGCCGATAGCAAGGTGCTGCACCTGGACGCTGACGTCCGGCCAGTCTTTAACGACAGTCGAGAGCACGATTCCGTAAGTGCCCGGCCCTCAACCTCTTATGGCAAAGTATACGTCCTGGTTCTGGCAAGCGTCCGCAGTGATGATCGATCCACCGGTGAGCACAACTCTGGCCGAAAGTACCTGATCGGCACCGAGACCGTATTGCCGCGAAGCAGGACCGTGACCACCGCCTTGCATCCAGCCTCCTAATGCGCCGACAGCAGGCGTACCACCTCCGACAACCACCACCTTGTTGGCTTTCGCCACCGGATAGATGTCGCCCCACACGTAGCCGCCTCCGATGGAGCTTGCCGGTCCAGTCCATGACGTTGCCCTGCAACTGGTTGCATACTCTTTGTGGAACGCAATCCCAGTTCTCAGGTGATGGATCCATACTTCAAGACTTGCGGCCCCATCGGAGCGGCCAAGAATGTCGTGTCCAGTATCTTTGATGACCAGGCGCACATTATTCCTCCTAGCAAACTTGACGACGGCAACCACATCACTGCTCGACGTCGCATTCACTACGTAGACAGGGTTTCCGCCAAGTGTGCAGGATCCTGGTGTCTCTCCAGTGGTGAGATTGACGGGGACGCAGCTAGCATTCGTCGGGTAGCTCAGGCCCAGCGGATACGTCTCTTGGAAGTACGAGTCGCCTCAGTTCTCTGCCACATACGCGCATTGCGCAGCGTCTTGTAACGGACCCGGATAGCACGATATCGCGATCGGCGTGTTCTTGATGAGCCTTCCACTCACTGTTGTGTTGAGCCGGTTCCAGGCCGCTGTTGAAGGCCAGCAGGAGTCCCCTGGCGCCTTTCAAATCACGGTCAGTTGCCTTTTCCTAAAGGACTTGGATAGAGGAGGACGAATACATCTACAGGATGAGCTTGCGCCTGCCGATGCAGTCGCAGCCGCGATCGCGACGAACCTTGCGACTGAGTTTAGCTTCATTTCTGCCGTCACCTCGGTGTCACGATCAGTCCTGACGTTAGTGCGCGCGAGGGTGCAGGATAATAGCAAACGTCGGACGCAAGGTTCAGTCTCACGTGGAAAGCTGAAAGCCACTCGAGGATAGTATAGCCCAACCTCGCCAGTCCATATGCATGCATAAGCTGTACTGCATTGTGTCGATCTCAGGTCGCTTGGACGCGCACGACGAGGTCGGAGAGCAGGACGCGATCCTTGATGCGAGGTGGGCGAGGATCGCTGCACCGTGCACGCAGGTAACCTGCATGGTACATTAACATCTTAGGGCCCAAGCGAGATCAAGTCAGACCCGTCAGGCCGTCACATCCGCCAGTCAGTGTTGCGTGGTGCTGTGTATATTATGCGCGCTGCTTGCTACTGGTGTTCTGCACTCGTCCGGTACGAGTAGCAGCTCGTTGACTACACGTCACAGCCTGGCGCCTGCCACAGGCACTCAGTTGGATCGCATCAGCGTCTGACTGTCGCCGAGAGTGTCGATAGAGCGTTCAGACCGGTTCTTTTACGAAAGAGATGTGAAACCGAAACGGGGTCGGCATGTAATACACGTCCGCCCTCCGCGTAGGTGATGGCCGAAAATAGTAAGCACAAGAGTCAATTATGCGAGTCCTTTATACCACATTGCATTATACAGGCGAACTAGATAGCTAAGCTATGCATAATATGTGTCGAGCGTAGGCACATCGCGAGCGGTCTGTAAGCATATTCTCTTCCCCGGCGTCCGGGTTGGGCAAATGTCGCGACAGCAACAGCACGTCCGCAGCTTTACCCATATCGCTCGCGATCAGTACAGCAATGCCATAGCAGACCTTTTGGTCAGCTCGGTTGTCAGGTAGGTGCGCGAAAGACCGAAGACAATGTGTGCCGGGACTCGATGGTCACCGCTAAACTTTGCAGCAAAGGTACAAGTAACAGATGATGGTCGACCAAACGATGTCCGCTGTACGACCGGCGCTGGCTCCACGACAGAGCCATGGATAAGAAGAACATCATCGTCATCGGCGCCTCTCTCGCTGGTCTCCTCCAATCCCACTCAATCCTCAAACATATCATACCCAAGTTCCCCAGCTATCGTGTTGTCCTCATCAACCCGTCAGCCGACTTCTACTTTGTGGTTGGCGGACCAAGGGCGATCATCGACGGAAAGCTGGTTGCAGACGAAAAGGTCTTCCTCCTGATCGCAGATGGCTTCCAGCAGTACGATCCCGATAGCTATGAGATCATCCAAGGTATGGTGGTGCATGTAGATCTCAATGATCGGACGCTAGAGTATCGAGACCGCCTCAATGGCAGTAGCCACCTCGCTTTCGCCGCACTCGTATTTGCCTCTGGTGGCAGAACGCCTAGTCCTCTCTTCACACCCTATCCGTCGACGACTCAGACAAAGGATGCTCTGCAAAGAATTCGCAATGCTCTGCCCAAAGCGCGGACCGTTATCAAGAGCGGTGGTGGACCATGTGGCGTCGAATGCGCCGGGGAGATTGGACACTTCCTGAATGGAAACAACGGATCTGCCTCAGCGCAAGTCATTATTGTGACATCGAATTCCCGACTCCTGCCCAGTCTCAGCGAAGCAGCTGCAGCCAGAGCGGAGCAATACTTGCACATGTTAGGGGCTTCGGTCATCTACGGCGCCAAAGTCATCAAAACAGTGCCTGAAGATGCAGGTCGTACACTCGGCACTCTCGATCAGCCTGCGGAGCTCTACCTCAACGACGGACGCACTCTCGAAGCCGACATTTACATCCCTGCCTGGCACGGCACGCCAACGACTTCTTACGTACCAGCCAAGATACTCACACCCTCCGGTCATGTTCACATCAACCAGTCGACTCTCCGTGTTGACGACGCGGGGCCACGGGTGTATGCTCTCGGCGAGTGTTCGTCAGACTTCAAAGGCGGTTCCAAGGCCATTACTGCCATGACCGGTGTGATCACGTTCAATCTGAGACGTGATGTCTACGCGGCAGAGGGTCGGACTGGACAAGGCGCTGCGAAGGACACGCATTACGCACATAATGCTAAAGCCACACAATTCGTGCCCGTCGGTCGTGATCGGGGTGTTGGCCAGTTCAATGGCTGGTGGCTACCGAGCTGGGCAGTGTGGATTCTGAAGAGTCGAACGTACATGATAGGTATTGCCAGCTGGTATCTGTACGGTACGCTTGTGAGGTGGGAGTTGTGAGAATTTGATGGATTTGAATAGGTAGCTACAATGGCGAGGACGCCGCCTGCTAATCGAGCAGCCTCCGAATGAATTCATCAAGCCGAACCCCAATTTCATGCGGATGATCTTCTTGCAGGTAGTGTCGTCCCTCTCCAAGATCGATCATAGTGACATTCTTCAGCTTCTTCGCATACTCACTCGCCTTCTCCGGTTTGATGAAGGCGCCAGGAGTCGCCCAGAAGACCAACTTTGGTGTGGCAGTCTCGAGTAACCAAACGTGATACTGGATTGCGATATCCCACACATCCTTCGGATGACTCTCGATCGGTATCTCATTCGGCCACCTCCAGACTGGCTCCCGCGAGGCAGCAGTAGGAAACGGCGCCTCATAGTACTCTTGCTCCTCGCCGGTCAGCCTTCGAATCACGCCACCAGGCAGCAGAACTTTCACGAAGACATTGTCATCGATGATTAGCTTTCTCCCGGCGACGGCGTCGCGGAACCGCTTGAAAACCTCCTGCGCCTGTACACCTCCAGCATCATCCCAAGTCAGGAAAGGTCGGATGAACTCCATGAGTGCAAGCCCAGCGATGCGGTCTTGATGTCGGAATGCCCAATGCAAGCCTAAAGCTGAGCCCCAGTCTTGCGCAACTATCACGACCGGACCATTCGAGACAACGGCATCGAGGAACGCGTCAAGATAGCGGAAGTGGTCGACAAAGCGGTAGGCGATGTCAGGCTTGCCAGACTTTCCCATGCCGATCAGATCAGGTGCAATGCATCGTACGATGGGACCGACATGCGGGATGATGTTGCGCCAGATGTATGAGGAAGTCGGATTGCCGTGGAGGAAGATGGCCGTTAGTGACGCATTGCGGGTCGCTCCAGTATCAATGTATGCGATGTGAGAGTCGAGAACAGGGACCTGCTTCTGCGTGAAAGGGTAGGAAGACGAGATGCTCGTGTTTGTTGACGCCATGATGGGGCATGCAAATGAAGCAGGCGTCCCATCTGTTCTACAGTCAGTACGGAACTTACATATACTGTCTTACTACAACGACTGACTCGCCAGATAAGCAATTGTCGGCCGTAAGGCGCCTTGAGGCGCGTGTCCATATTTAGGTCTTGGTCGCCTCTCCAACAGTGAACCATTGTATAGATTCGACCTAGCGGCTAAAGTTTGACTAAGCTAGCTTCGCGTTCGCGTTGAAGCTGGGCCGGCCTGCTCTTATATCGAGCAAGGCTTGGCAAGTCCTCTCACCCAGACCTGCTCATTTAACGCACACTCCCCTGCAGATCCGGTCGCCATTCTTGCCCCGGATAGCTGGCACCCCTCATATTCATGAACTGCTCCTCACTGACAGCAGCATCATCACGTCGGCCAGTATAGCCCACAGACTCTCGTTGATACGTCGACGGTCTTTCCTCGTGGTGCACAGGAGCGTACTGCTGCACTCGACCATTGTGTTGCGGTGGAGGCTGCGAGTATCGACTTTGTGGCGGCCGCCTCGCTTGCTCATCGGGCGGCGGAGAAGGGTATACATCCCTGTGTTCAGGCTCTTGACTGTTGTATGCCACTCTGCTGACACCATTCTGCTCGTACTGTCCTGATCTTCTCGGATCCCTCGGTGGAGGTGAACGGCTTGCACCCAGTGCAGCCGGCGGAGGTCCATTGAACTGGCGAGGACCGGGTAGCACTGGCTGCGATCCCCACGAGGCTGCGCGCGGACCGTTGCCGATACCTTGCGGAGGAGCATTGGACCAGCCATCTTGTTCACCTCCCGCAATCGCTGATACTGGCAAGATCTGCCATCTTGATCTTTCATCACTCAGCGCTGAGACAGGCGGTGGTGACGTATGTCGCTGATCGGCAGGCTGCCGTTGCTGCCAGTACTGCGTCTGGAAGTCTTGTCTGCCGGGTGCTTGCGAAAAATTATCATTGCCGTAGGTAGTCCGGCGTGGCTTAGACGCTGGCGGCGCAGCAAGCTCCTGCCTACCGTGCGTCTGTGGGAAGCTGTCATTGGCATATGAGCTGCCACTTCCATACGTTGCTCGACGCGGCTGGGGTCCTTCGCTAGTGGCCGGCGCGTCCCTTGTGATCATTGGAATGCCATTGAGTGAAGGGTACTGGCTCTGATCGTACGGACGCCGGATTGGTGGCATATCCTGCGCACTCTGCTGGGCTGGCATATCGCGCTGCAAGGGCTGTGACGGTTGCTGAGGTGGAGCCGACGGATATTGCTGCTGAGGTGGAGCCGACCGGTAGGGCCGTTGAGGTGAAGGGGACCGGTACTGCTGCTGAGCCGGGCCGAACTGAGGCTGCTGTTGAGCACTGTGTAACTGCCTAGTCGATTGCGGTGCAGCATTGTCCGTAGCAATGGGCGCCTGCTCACGACTGCCAAAGTTCTGCTGCTGTGGACCATACCACTCATATGGCGCAGCGGGTTCGGTAAAACTTCTCCTAGGTTGCGCACTATTGCCGGAGATCGACGCAGAAGACTGCTTTTCTGCATAGGGTGAGCTCATGTACGGCTCCTCATACGGTGCTTGTGGCGGTCGCTGATACTCAGGTACGGCAGCAGGGCGTGTATACTGCTTCATCTGCTGCGATTCATACGCATCGTAGTCCCGCGTGGCGCGTGGTGGATAGACTGCTTGAGTGGGGGCATAACGCCGCACAGGACTCGGCGGTCGGGGCTGAGTTTTGGTCAGCTTCTTGGGCTTGTTCGTGACGTTGCTCTTGGTGTTTGATCGTCCGAACATACTGCCGAGACCCGAGAAGCGCTTCTTCTTAGGCTCACTCGACTCCAACGGAGTTGTCGAGGCGCGCTGCTTGCTCACTGTCTTCGATCGAGTCGGCTCCGGAGACAGAGCGACAAGAGAGCTCTCCCGACTATAGTCACTTGTGTTGCGCCGCATGGAGTTCCAGATGCCGCTTCGTCGCTTCTCTTGCTGTTGAGGGCGCTCAGTCCGTGCCAAACTGGCTGCCATGCTGTCGACCTGCGGGTCTATCAAGCCATCGTAGTTATCGTGCAGCTGGCTAGGTGGTGGGATGCCGACGATAGAGGTATCAGGAGGTCCTCGGTAATACGACAGTCTCTTGGGTGGTGAGTCATCCCTTGACGGCATGGGAGGTACAACTTGGGCGTCCTGCCGAGGCTGTGGCATGCGGACTCGATCGTAGTCAGAAGGTGTTCGGGCGACCGACGGACGATACAACGCGGTTTGCGTTGCTGATGCCATAACCACATCTTGACTTGGGGAGATTGTCTGAGCTGGCGCAGGCTGCATGAGGTCCTCCTCGCCCCGTGCCGACTCTTGTGGTCGTAACGCAGCAGTCGCAGATGTAGCGACATCTCTTTGTGGGCTTTCCCGTTGCAACGGAGTCGACAGCTCCTCAGCTTCTCCTCGAGTCAAAGTCTCTTGCAAAGGCGCCCCAGCATCGTCCGTGCCAAGTGGTAGATACGACATAGGTCGATCGTCAGTCAGGCCTTGTTGCGAGTCTGGCATGAGCCGTTGTCGTGGCACAGTCAACGCAGCGACAGGCTGTATGTCCGGAGAATGCGCCCTTACCAGCGCCTCAGAGGATGGCGCAGATGCGGCTGCCAAGTCCTGCTCGCTGTACGTTACTGGTGTCGGCGTAGCAATCTCAGTATCTGCATGCAACGTCGAAGTCGAAGTATTCTCATTAGATCTACCAAAAAATTGCGGTGCAGCAAGAAGACTCGGTTGCGTGATACTCGAGACTGATGAGCGATGCGAGCCTGCTCTGCCAACCCTCTCTTCATATGCGTCGTGATCGTGCTCGCTCTGGGCAGACACTAGACTGTGGTTGTCGGCAGCCCCAGCAAACGATCTAGGCGTTGCGTAGCCAGGCAGTGGGGAAATCATGTCCTTACCCTGCTCATCTAGATCGTGCTCGGGTACTCCTATCTGCTGGTTGTGGAGAGGTTCAGCTACTGGATGCGGGCCGATGAAGGCGTGCTGCGCCCTCTCGCCGCGCAAGTCTTCGGCACTGAAGAAGCGATCTCGATCGCTGGAGAGGCCTCGTGAACCCGTGGGAGTGACATCGTAGAGCTCATCCACTTCAGCAGGTTCATGACTCGCTGGTACATGAATAGTGGGTTTGACATCGTAAAGCTCGTCCCCGTCCGCCGGCACGTGGCTCGGCGCCTCCCTCACAGGACTGCCACTTGGACTAGCAGGTCGGCTCTGCCGGTTTCGCTGCTGACTCGGCAGGAAGTCGCGGGCGCTGAACGTGCGCTCTTGCGTTGGGCGGGGAGCCGGCATCGCCACCACATCTGGAGACGGTGATCTCTCGCCAAGATCCGAGCCGTGCTGTTCGACAGGCGTGGTAGTCGGGAGTATGGCTGCTCGCGCCGCGGTTCCCGAAGCGTGCGACGGCAGGTCCACCTCATCGTTGGCAGACGGCATTGCCTGGACTTGGGCCTCGTTGACACCCAGACTTTGCAGCCCCTCATGCGCAGCCACCGCACCACTGACTCGTCGCATCTTCTCAGGCGATTCATTCAATGTAGTAGGACTAGGCAGTATACCCAACCTCTCAGACCGCTCCGGCATACCTGGCGTAGCACCACTAATCCCCTCATCATCCTCCCACGCCTCTCTCCGTCGATTGCTCGGTGTAGTAGGCATAGCAGGCAGCTGCCCATCATGGCTCTGCGCCCAGACTTCACTACCTCTCACACTTGCCCTTCTGGATCTAGATTGCTCGCGAGATCGAGATCGCGATCTCTCCTCGCTACGTCGTCGGAGCTCGTTCGAGATCGCCGGCACCGCATAGTCAGCGGAAGGCACGAGATCTGGCTTCTTGCCAAGCGCAGTGCTGTTAGGTCGTGATGGCGTGCGACTGCTCCCCTGCGTGGGCGTGCTTGTGTCGATGACGAGGCTACCGGGGCGGCTCCGGGTCGCAGAGCGAGAAGCTGAGCGCGAAGCGGCTCGCAGTCGCTCGAGGATCGATCGTCTCGGCTGTTCTGTCGTGGGTGACGCTGGAGAGAGGATTGAGGGCGAAGTTGGGATAGGCAAGGCAGCTGGAGAAGCCTCTGATGGCAAACTGTGCTCTGGCGTTCTGTTGTAAAGCGTGAGTGGTGTCGGTCTCGCGCTCTCACGCACAGGCTCATCGGTGACATCGAGATCTGTGTCGTGACTTTTGACACCTGTGATTCCTGTGGTCGGCGCTATGCTGTCGAATGGACGCGATTCTGCCTGCTCATTTACAGCAAGCACGCCAAAGTCTCCTCCAAGAGGCGCTGACGACTTCTGCTCTTCCATAGGTGCAGGTACCGGCGCTGGCGTGGCTAAAAGTGTATCGCCAGGTGCGACTGCGCTAGTAGGCTCATCTACGCCCGTCACTTCCCTCGACGTGCTGTCCTGGGTCATGGCCGGCTCAGGGACTGACGTTGGTCCCTCGCGCGGTTCACGCTGTAAATCTGCGTCTCGCGCTGGCAGCATCGGAGACGCGCCAATCGTTTCCACAACCGTCTTCGTCCGTGTCTGCTCTGCTTCATGATCTCCAATGCTGACGCCTCTTGCGCCCTTGCCTAGATCAACGTCAGACTCTTTCTTCTCATAATCATTCCTCACATCCAACATCAGACTCGGGAGAGCCGGCACAGGCAGCGCATCGGCAGGCGACCTGATCATTTCGATATTCCTATACTGACTGCTGCTGAGTCGCTTGAGAAGGGAGGGAGGACTGCTGAACGAAGATGTGGATGGGAAGGAAACCTACGGAGACTTACTATGAGCTTGTGTATCTGACATGCAGTGAGATGATGAGAACAGGAATGGACGCCTGTGAAGGAGTAGCTTGGGTATACGGCCACAAGAAACGCCACCAATGTACTCATCATCCTCGTGTGCTAATTGCAATCGCTCCGCTCCATCATGTTATCGTGCAGCAGTTCAAAAGAAAGAGGTCACTCTACCTTTTCACCCCTCCCAAATCGACTCTTGCCCTTCGCAAACAAGCCCTTAGCACCCGCCCCAGCACTCTTCATCATATCCTTCCCCTTCATCTGCAGCTCCTTCACGTCAACACCCGATCCCTCACCACCACCAGTCTTTGGGCGCATCGCAGCAACACCACCAGGCATTGATGCTTTCCTCTCCGATGGACCGAGCCCATCAGCGCCGCCAGTCAATTGCTTAGTGAAGTTCGCAATACTAGCCGTATGCTTGTGTCCTCGGCCGATGGTACCAGAGGGGTTTAGGTGAGGGCGGGTTGCAACGTCGGCGTGCTCGGGGTGCTGGGCCATCATGGCTGAGACCCAGTCATTGAGGCCTGTGTTCATGTTGGCGAAAGTCTCGCGGGTAGACGAGTAGGCTTGGATTCTGTCAGGAGTGGACTTGATGGCCAGAATCTCGCGGAACGGAGGGATTCGGGGGCCGGATTGCTTTGCCGCTGCTTTGCTGGAGGGCGAGGATGGCGACGAGTGGGTCGGAGGCGAGCCGGTAGACGCAGTGGGGTCCACTGGGCCGGCACGGGAGTCTATAGAGGCAAAGTGGTCGTGATCTGGCTCGGATATTGGTGAAGGTGCCATGTCGGCGAGATTGCCGTCACCAGATAGCCTGTGGTGTATGCCGAGATTCTCCTGGCTCTTAGTTATCGGGCTTACCAAGTCTCTTTCGCCTGACTGTCCGCCAGAATGGCTGCCGTAAGAAGCACCCTCATCGTCATCGAATGCAGGGCTAGCATCATTCACAGTAAGCGCTGGTGCCGGCATAGGTCCTTCCATGGGACCTGCCATCGGCTTAGGCGTGTCAGCTATACTCGGCTCCGAGTCTGCGCCCACAGCTGTGTTGATGACATGCAACCCTTGAGCACTCCGTGGTCTCTCATAGCTAGCTCGACCCTCGTCACCCTCAAGCTCACCCACAGCCGCCATGGGTGCATACAGCCCTCCAGCAGGTCTATTCTCCCAAGAGAAGCGCTGATCCAAGAAACCCGGTCTTGCCTGCGCACTCTGTGATGGTAGCGCTGATCGAGCATCGCCAGCAGTACCCTCGCTGACAGGATGTAAACTTCGTCCAGTCTCTATCGCTCCGGCATCTGCAGGAGCAGCAAGCGCACCCTCAGTTCTCTCAGCATCCTCCATGATACTTTCTCGCTTCATCTTCTCAACCTTCTCCGCACCCAGACTACGGACGATATCTTTGCGCAGGCGATCGCTTTCGAAATCACTCACGCTCGTGTCTGTGCTGAGGCTCGGCATGAACTCAGGTCTGTCATTGCTAGAGTCACTGGATGCAGTCTGGCCCTGCCGACCAAACTTCAGTGGCGCAGGCGCAGCCGGCTCGGCGCCAGAGAAGTAGCTGCTGATCGGTCTATCACCACCAGCCGCAGCTGCAGGCGCAAGTGAGGGTCCAGGTGTGTCCTTCGCGGGTGGTGTAGGAGGTCGCGAACTGGACCTGCTCACCGCAGTGATGTTCGTGATGTCTGACGCGAACGACGGTGCTTCGCTGTACCCACGGTTCAACTCTGGTGCGCTAGGCCGGAAGACGTCTCCAGTCTCGCGATGCGGTCGCATTTCAGGGACATCGACAGGAGCAGCCGGCGCTTTAGGTGCCGCGAAGTCGCGGGTCTCATGAGAGCCGTAGCCCACACTCGACATGAACGCGGCGCCAAGTGCATCACCCGCGTTCTTGAGAGATGCTAGAGTGGCAGTCGGGCTCTTCCCATCTGTGATCGTGGGCGTGTCGCTGGACCGCAATTGGCTCTTTTTGGGATTCGGCGTGAAGTCGACCGCCTCGGGTTCGCGCGATTGCTGTACACGAGGCGTTGGTGGCGACTCGGGCAGCCGATCGTGCTGAGGCTCGTTCATTTGGGGAGTCGCATCATGCACAGGGGCAATTGGCGGCGTCGCAGGCATATCTTCGCTCACAGGCGTCGCCGCATAGCTGACCCACTGTCCAGGGAGCTGAGGTCGGAAGCTTTCCAGCCTGCTTGCATCACCCATGGATGGTCTCGTAGGCGATGCAGCATTGATACTCGAAGGTCCTTCATCGCGTGCATCGACAGGCGACTCCACACGGTCAGTCGAGAGCATCGAACCCTCGGTCGTCTTTCTCTTCAAGCCAGGCAGATCCTCAGTACTGCCCCTAAAATTACTCCACGAGGACTTGCTAGAGCTGACGCTCGCTGTGCTGTTCCGCCTCGAGGCATCGTCAATTTGATGGTACTGATCCACAATCGCCTTTACGCGAGGATAGCTACCGCTGTTATTGCCAGGCACCGGACTGTTTCTCCCACTACCTGGTGTCGTGGCCCGAGGTAGGCCATACCCTGGCTTGCTGAAACCCTGACCAATCGCTGATGGCGAGTTCGGACCAGGTAAAGCGGGTGCCGGATGTGTTCGCAAGTATTGATCTTGATTGAACGCCGCTGCTTCGGCGACCACTGGGCTTGCTACTTTGTCTAGTGCATTACTCACTTGCTGTGCCATATCAGCCTCGCGCATGCTATAGTCAGTTCCACTGCGATCACGAGTTCTTGTAGGCAGGTCGCGGTAGTTGTCGAGTGTGGGAGGTGCCTCCGAAGCTGGTGTTTCGGCAGGTGCGAGTATCACTCCTGGCAGCTCAGGCGCTTCTGGCGGCACGTCTGAGGGTTCAGCAGCATGTCGTTCTGCA
>JAVRRP010000890.1:0-13059 GCA_036872775.1 Oleoguttula sp. CCFEE 5521 | reverse complement strand
CTCCGGCTGTTTGCGAGAAGCGGGCGAGATCATCCAGGCTAAGCTGCTACCCGATCAGGTCGTGGAGCTTGGAGAGCTGTTCATGTTGAAGCGGGAGGCGGAGCGATTGTGCAAGGAGAAGGGGGAGGTGAATGGGAAGGGGTGTGAGTTTCAGGGTGGGGCGGGGTTGAAGGAGTGGTTGACGAGGGGAAATGTGGTATACAAGAGTGTTGGGTTGGGGTTGATGGATGTTGTTGTTGGTGGGGAGATTGTGAGGATGGCGAGGGAGAGGGGGGTGGGGGTTACTATTGAGGATTTCTAGCTTCGTGCCCTGTAGGCATCTTGTTGACGAAGTGCTCCACGCCGGATTTCGTCCGCTGGACCGGACGCCTCGGTATCGGTGCCTCACACCGCCACTCTCCAACTCGAATGGACACTCTTTTGTACGTCGATTGTGGTATTAGAATCAGGCCAGAGTGCGCCTTAATTCCTGTCGTCCACTCAGGACAATGTCTCGCAATCATCACAATGCGTCCACGAGTCGGCGCCGCATTGCGCGTGCTCGGCGAATATTTCGTCGCCGTCTTCGAGACAATACTGATCTTGTTAGCAACATGCTTCGAAGATGATCAGACTTTACGTACGTGGTCGGCGCTGGCACAGCCTTTTAGTACCACGTCGCCAGTCGAGAATCTCATCGGCGCTCCCAGATGACCGACATGCTTTTCGTAGCACTTCAATAATCTGCGAAAATACGTAGTCGGTCGCACTTCGAACCGAACCTTGTCTGACTCTTTCACTTGGTTGGTTGATGGAGCTTGCACGCTGTTTGTAGTGATGCAGATCTTGATGTAGCCGCCGTTTCTCTGCTGTTGTAATTGAGTCTCGGCCTGCTCAGCCAGACTTGGTATTTGGCGGATGTCGTCTTCGATCCCGAGCGCTTGTACACGGGCTGTAAGTGCCTCCTCGCGTGTCATCGCGTAGCACACCGCGACCCTTTGACTACGCAGCAACGCATCCTGCATCTCGTTGTGCAGGCGAATGGCCTCGCTTGCGTCGCAAACTTTGATGATTGCATACCCCTTACTCTCCCCGGTCCCGGGGTACCTCTCGACTTTGGTACCGTGGTCTTTATCGAAGTGTCCGAAGTGGCTCAACCAATTCTCGAACGTGGGGTCACTGACCTGGCTGTCGATGTTGCTGATGAAAAGACTGCAGGTCGGCGTGGAAGAGCGGACATCTGCGAGGTCGTCTGTCTGCGGTGTGTTCGTGGAGGCTAGGCTGTTGCGTGCACTCGATATGACGGTCTCTGGATCCCCAGCAGCTGGACGTTTATGGTCGTTGGCAGCGGGCGTGTCGAGCTTAGCCTGAAGGTCCACGATGCAAGTGCGTATCTCGCCAATGGAACGTTCAATTATGCGGAATGATGGTGAACCGCGGCTGAGGCATCGAGGTCCACTGCTTCGTGGACTGAAGGGTTCAGGCGCTCAAAGCCAACTTTATTGTTGAGAGCCGCCGAATTTTTGTAGCCACCGATCTGCTCCATGTGCACATCGACAGTGTCACCGTCCTCCATGCCGACCTGGAGAACGTCGTCAGCTCTGAGAATATAGTGCACATGCAGCAACGCGTTCCGAACTCACTTCCTCGATGGTGTGATCGCCGTTGAGCCTTTCTCCCTCGTAGAGAAAGCGTAATTCGTTGATCTTCCTCTCCGTCTTCTTAGCAAACGCCTCAAAGGCCTTCGCAAACTTTGTCGTCGGCTTCAACGTAAATGTAATCTCTGTGTTGTTTGAGTCCCGGAACACCAGCTGCATAGGCTCTGCGGCTGGCGGTGCGTCGCCTGCTGGTGTCTCTGCGTCTGCCATGTTGTAGGTACTGCTCGTATACTGTGCACTGATACTGCGGTGTAGCTGTGATACTATCCGATGAGAGGAGTGGCGGTCAGCGAAGTTGTCGTGGTGAGAGTGGAATTGAGCTTTGGTCCAGTGTCGTGCACAACGGAAGGTGCGCGTGCTCTCACATGCAACGCACTTGCCTCTCATATGCTGCACTTCACTGTTCACTTCACTTTGCTTATGTCAAGCTCAAATGAGCATACTTTATCCATCATCTCATCGGGCTTTCACGGCGGCACGACCTCATCGCCCAGCATCGCTGCGAACGCCAGCTTCTCGACGCGTTGCCGGTACAGCGACATCATATGCATCGCTGGATCACCAAACACAACATCACGAAGCTGCTCATCAGTGGTCATGATCGCTTCAACGCCAGGCGACTTGTCCGTGTGAATCTTCTCGCGCATCAAGACCATGCGACCAGCATTCGACAACGTCGCTGAAGGGACAGGCCAGTGAGGTGCAGGACCTTTCGTTGACTTGACGCTGTTGAGCACGGCTTGCGAAGCCTTCTTTGCGAGAGTATTCTTCGGCTCTGATGGTCTGGGTCCGCATGTGGGAGCAGGAGCGGCGAGCAGCTTTGCCAGCGAGAAGACGTACTCCTTGTCCGCTCTCACGATCGGGTCACCCTCATTGGCGAACGACAAGAACAGGCTCTTGTCTCCACGCTTACTATGAGGCTTCTGCAGAGGAAGGAATGACACCGGAGGCGCTCCGAAGGTGATGCAGTGGACTCTCTTGAAGCACCCAGTCAGGATGCTGAGTTCTGACTCGACGCCCACGGAGTGCATGTGAGCCCATAGTAAGCTTGCCACAGCGCCGCCAGCAGAGTGACCGGTGATCAGCAGTGAGCTTGTGCATCTCGAAGGATCTTGCTCAAGAAGCTGTCGTAGACGCTGTGCAACCGGAGCTACCATCGCCTTTGCCACGGAAAGAAAGCCTGCATGACAAGCATTCCCAGGATCATCGAGAAAGCCCTCAGGCGCGGTTGGCGCAGGCCGAAAGTTGACCGCCCAGTCCATGAAATTCTTCTGCGAGCCTCGAATCGCAAAAACAATCAGATTCTTGTCGTCGATGGGAGAGCTCTTAACGACCATAGCCTTGGTCCCGTGCCTCCAACTCGCATCAACATAGTGTTCTCGTTGATCCACCCGAGGTCGCTGGTACACCTGTGCGGACGCTCGTGCAGCCATGCAAATCACGCGCCAGGTCTCGAAGTAGGCTCTGAAGGGATACTGGTATGGAGGCAGGCGGGAATTGGAGTACATCCACGTCTTCTTGAAATTGACCAGTCTAGTCTTGTTGGCCTGCTGCTCGTCATCCCTAGCTCGACTAATTTCGGGCAAGAGACGCGCCTGCTCGTTTGACGCTCCCTTGGCAATGTCCGCCTCCACTAGCGACAGTCCACGGGCCAAGTCTGCCAGCTCCTCGAACTCATCTTGCTCCTCGCTATCCACACGAGCATTCCCAGCGCTACCAAAGATATCCCCGAACCTCGTTGCGATGTTGTCGCATAGGGCTGCGCCTTGGTTCATCCCACGAGCGACAGCTCCATCTCGCCGCACGTTGGGTGCTAATTTCTCTCGTGGCGGTGATGTTGGACCGCCCGCAGTCGGTAGCGCGTTGTAGCTCTGCTGCCAGCTATGGCCATAGACTTGGCTGTCATTCGGGTGGAGCGGAGCAGCCTTCCATGCCTGTCTAGATCTGCCGGGTACCTGCTGCTGCTGCGAATTAAAGACGTTGTACTGTTGCGGAGCCATCCGCTCGTATCCATAACCTTGTGGAGGCTCGTGCATCTGGTACGGTGGAGGGACTCCTAGCCAGCTGTGATAAAGACACACCGACTCAAAGAATGACACATCTTCGTAACGCCGCAACAACGTAGTGAACTTCGCGGTAGCATGAACCAGAGAGATGTCCAGCGACTGCGCAGTGGATCTGTCCACTGGTTGCACCATGATGCCTGCCGATCGATTGTGGCGTCCCGCGCTAAGAATAGGCTTTCGTTCGAACTTCACGACTTCACGACTTGGTAATCTCCAGGGCATGACTTGATCAACTTCGTCGAGTTCGCGGATGGTGAAGAGAAGAGACACAGTACCGCTGGAAATGAGCACGACCAGTACTGGCGAGGCGAAGCCTCTGCCCTGTCTAATGATCACTTGAGAAAGTCACACAATCGCCTCGAAGGACGCCTCTCGTTGCTGCAAGGCGGCCCATTGCACCGTCCCATGCGAGAGACACAGCTGTGGACAGCTTACGACTGATCATATTCTGCGAAGACTGCTATCCTTACGCTGTTCCAAAGCGACGGGGCGCGACTGTGACGGCCCCAAGATGTGCTTGTGATCCTTGTGACACTGTATGCACTGGTGTGGGGTAAGGAGCACAGATCTGGTCGTTCGCATGATCACTCGTTGGACGCACCGGATGCTCGCAGATCATCCCCCTGGTGGCGAAACTCGGTTCCTTATCAGCATTCCACGGAGTACAGAAGGTCGTAGCAAAGGTAGCATGTGAAAGACCAAAGAAGCGGACCACTCGATAGGTGCACGCGGTCAATGCTGCTAGTGTATAGCACCACGATTGCAAACTACTGCTAGTGTTGCGTAGGAGAGTTTTAGAGGAGAAGATGCTCTCACGGATAGCGCAGGTATGAGTGCACTACCGCGGTGGTGTATATAGTAGCATTTTCTGTTACAGATTGTCGTGGAGCGGTCCGCTTCATTTGTCGCTCGCATGGCTAGCTGATAGCACTGACAATCCTACACAACAAGAGAAAACAGGACAGATATTACGGCACCACGAGCACAGTGGAGACACAAAAGAACTCGCTCTCGATGCAATTACTTGAAAGTGACCGGAATTGCTGGGACGTGATACTGTGAAATTCCATCATCGCTTATAGTAGTCGAACGCCATTTGGTATCCGTGTTATCTGGTAATGTAGGTGGCCGCTGGTAATGCTTAGCAGCCCCAATATCTCGCTCTCTTGCACTCCTCACTATCACACTTTTCAGCCTTCGGCAGCGTTTTCAGTATCTCATTAGTAAACTCCTGATTCAGTGCAGCCGTCAGACGAGGATTCTGCGGTGGCTCTTTGACATTCACTGGATCGAGTACAGGCTGCACCTGCGCAGGTGTGTGTGGCACCGGCCATGAGCCTGGCAGGCCTGGGAGCGGGGCTATGAAAGCAGCATCTGGTGGCACAGCCATTGCTGGCATTGGCATCGGCAGCGGCTGTCGAAGGGGTCGTATCGGCCGCGGAAGCGTTCCTGGCGGCCAAGGGTGCCACTTCTCTTCGGGACGTCGGACACTTAGCAAAGGTGGGCCAAGATCCAGGTCGTCGGGGACTGGCGAGAGTATGCGCTGATGAATCGGGGGATTGCTTGGCTGCTCGGCGCGAGGACGTCTAATGCCGTCGGGCGCTGGTGCTCCATCTGCTGTCTCGCGCAGGAATTCGAAGCGGGTCATTTGTGTGTTGGCCATCTTATCTTGGTAGTGGCTACTAAACTGTGGTGGTTTAGATACTAAAAGATCACGATGTAGGTAGTGACAGGTTAAGATGACAATGGAAAGGATCGTGTAAGCCCGCCATGGTCGCCGTGCATGCTGCACTGTTGGTGGTGAAGGCCGGTAGGGAGGATACAGTATCTGTCAGTGGTACTGATCATTGACAAATGGCCTTGGGGCTTTGCCAGTAGGCAACGTTATGGCCGCTTTACAAGCTTCCATGAACAAAGCAATACTTCAGCCGGATCAAAAATCGGCACTCACGGTTGCGGTGTGAAGCAGGTGACAGTTGTAGCGAGTATGGATTGTCGCCATGGAGGCTCGATTGCACAACACCCATGCCTAGTACAGCGACTTTGGCGCTCGTGGCCCGTCGTGAACACTGTTCGGTCATTGTTGCGCTCCGAACGTTTCCGTATCTCACTGATACCGGATTATAGCATTGTGCTGTCGCATCTTGACGGACATGAGCAGTCTCCATACTTCGAATAGTTGGAGAAACCTAGGTAGCAGGATAGTATGTGCATGTCGACATAATAACAATGCGGTCACGTGCAACTCCAGATGCGGGAAGGTACGTCCATGCAAGAGCGTCCGTGCAGCGGCGCGTATCTGCCTTCTTCACACCAATCACATCGCACACCAACCTGTTCTCCTCTATGAATCGACAGGCGCTTGTGTGCATGCTGCACGCTCGCTGTGATCGCCCAGGCGTGGCGGCCATGTCGAGGAGCTATGCATGGTGATATGTATAGACTGCATTGGTCAGACTGGCGGTAGCGGTAAGTCCGACTTCACCTAGCTCTATCTCCTCTATCAAGCATTTAGTGTGAAGGGATGTGTATGAGATGAGGACGAGAGCAACACAGACAGCCATGAGGAGACCACTGAACTGCCTTACGACGGCCGCAGTGCTACTCATCACACGCGCAACACCCACAAGCGCTGGTCTCTGGACAATAGACATAGATCGAAGTCCAGCTCCATCGCCAGAAGATGGTCCTCCGTTCTCTGCGCACGCCAGCCGCGATCGCTCTCTGTTACCCTACCAAATCACTGGCATCGCGGCATCCTACCTGGGCACCCTCCTCATTCTAGCAGTCTTCCTCCTCACAATCGGCCGGCGCATGCGAAGGCGCGCACTCAATGTAGGATTTGTCAACAGAGGCACCGAGATGGTCAAGCCGCTCAGCACAGCCTTCGACCCGAGCCCGATAAGTCCGGTCAGTGTGCGGACGCTACCATGGCGGTCTCCAAAGGGCAAGAAGAAGAGCGTGAGGAGTCCCAATGGGAGCATGCGGAGTGGGCTGAGCAATACCGTCTCACCTGGTATACAGAGTGTCGCGAGCTTTGACAGCAATGTGGTGGAAGCGGATCGGGCGAGAAGGCAAGAAGAGATGGAGAAGCTGTATGCGGCTGTAATGGCACAAGATGAGCAGAAGGGGCAGAGCTCAAATGTGCAAGAACAATACGGTGGACCGCCGCCGCAGTACTCAAGACCACGACCGACGAGGCTGCTCACTGATGCGCCGGCATTGAGGCATCTGCAACCAGAAAACTCACAGTACCCAATCAGCCCACTCAGTCCGATGTCACCACGATCACCCATCCGTGCGATTTACCCGCCAGACACCACAATGCCACCACTACCCCAAGGGCCGACGAGTCCGATCCGCGCCGAGTATCCGACAACGCCACTAACACCAGTCTTCCCACGAGCAAATCAGACCTCTGATCTCCCACTACGAGATCGAGCGACGTCTGTCGGATCGTCACGTACCTACGCCTCAGCATCATCTGGATCTGGCAACCCAAAAAAGCTGCGCAAGTCTATGCGCCATCTCAAGATCTCCTCGCCGATGATACGGCCCGACATAGACGACAATAGTGACGGTGCTCGTACTCCGCTGAGCCCACGTTTCTACACGGACCCCGGCATCCCTCCAGAGCCACCCACCAGTCGCACGACAGACACAGTAGACAGTCAGGCATATCCACCAACAACGCCAGGCACGCCATGGCAGTACGAGGAACGTGTGGACGAAGTGCGAGATCTCCCCCTCGCGCACCCACAGCGCCCTGTGCCGGCACAGACAGCTGCTGCTGCTCAATCGGCAGGCTATCAGTACAGCACTCCTGCACAAGCATTGACGGATCATGCTTCACTGCGACCAGATCCCACTCGGCCAGGGCCATCGCGCACTCCGCCCCGAACTCTACCTTTCAGATCGCAACCACAACAGTTTCCACCTATCTCTGCTGGTCCAACGAAGACGACATTCCTCGAAGTCACACGTAATCAGCGATTCGGCAATGGACTAGGTACCGGTGGCGTGCGGACAGCAGGTCTGGCGACGCCGTACAGTCCGTACATGCCGTTCACTCCACTTACGCCTGTGACGCCACGGTTGACTACGAGAGCCGAGAGACGTGCAAGGCAGAGGGAGGAGAGAGACTTGCGAGGTGCGGCGATTGCGGAGGAGGATGAGGTCAAGGAGGATGGGGAGATGTGGGGTGATGGGTATGCTTGATCTTGTATAATACAACCATGTCGAACGGACCTCTATGTGCCATTCTCTGCGCTCACATACATCGTCTGCCAGTGGCGTATGGGAAGTCAAGGCAGGGAGTGTCTGAACGACGGAAACCACTAGCGTGTACCTGCATAGCTTCCCCACAATCTCACATGACAGTGACAAGCAGGCACGTCACTCGGGCTTGCCATCCAAGGAAATACCAATGGCGGGTAGCAACGGGCTGTCGCTTTCTCTCCGTACCTCTCCATTCGCATCAAGGATCCTTCGACCCTCACATAATTTCATCTCGAGCTCCTGCTAGCACACCGCACCATCATAGACTCAGTCCCACCGCCAGAATGTACGCCTCCAAGCTCACTGCGCGCTCAGCCCGCGCCCTGCGCTCCTCCGCCCCGGCAGCTCGTCGCTACGCCTCAGACGTATCAGCTCCTTCCGGCGGGAACCACATCACCGCCGGCATCATCGGTGGCATCGTCGGCGCCGGCGCAATAGGCGGCTTCGCATACTACCACTACCGGTCCTCGGGCATTGCGACAGCAGCCGATACCGCCAATCAGATCAAGAGCTATGTGGACTCGACGACCGAGAAGCTCAAGGTGCAGTTCAAGGAGAAGACGCCAGAGCCTAGCGAGGCGTTGAGCGCGTTGAAGGGGTTCGCGCAGCAGTATACTATGTTCATTCCGGGGGCGAAGCCGTATGTGGATAGCACATTCAAGGACTTGGAGACTGTGAGGGCGAAGCATGGTAAGTTGTTGAGATGCAGATAGAGCAATTGCGTGGACTGACAATACATGCCAGGTCCGGAGGTCGACAACATTGTCAGCGAGGCATACACCGAGCTCCGCGATGCATCGTCAAATGGTCTCACGCTCACAACACTCACGGCTGCATGGGGAGTTCTGCAGAAGCATCTCCATAAGCTGAGCTCGCTAGCTGCTGATGCCGGCCAGGACATTCTCAACAACCACCCCGAGCTGAAGGAGAAGATGGGCGGCTCGTTCGAGCAGCTCCAGTCACTGGGTGACCGTCTCGGACCCGAGGCCAAGAAGCAGGTCGATGAGACGTGGAAGCAGGTGCAGGAGCTGACCCAGCAAGGTTTGAACTTCGGCAGTGTGCAGAAGGTCAGGGAGATCGTAGAGCAGAAAATGCAGGAGATCTCAAAGATCGGCGACAAGCTGTGGCAGGAGGGTCTGGAGCAGGCGAAGCCGATGCTTGACAAGCAGCCTGAGCTGAAGAAGCTGATTGAAGAGAATGCCGATGTGCTGAAGAAGGGCAACGTGGGCGAGGCACTGCAGAGACTGCAGAAGGCTGTGCAGTCTGGTGACTTTGGTGACTTGGAGAAGTACATTGATGGGTAGGTCACTGTGATCACGAGCTCAAAGTATTGAGCACCAAACTAATCACTTCACAGCGCCAAGAACAAGGCTAAGCAATACGCTCCATCAGGACTCAACAACCTCCTAGACAACATCCCGCAAGGCTCGAAGATCCTCCCCGAGCTACAGCGGTTGAAGGCAGTCGCGGAGAACAACAGCGACGAGGCACAGAACCTCGTCAAGGAGACCATCAACGAGGTGCTCAAGGTTCTCGAGAACAAGAAAGACAAGATCGAGGAGCTTGTCAAGAAGGGCGGCAAATGAGCTGAGGGTATGGCGAATGTAAGATGACGGCAGTGGCAGTAGCAAAAGCAGGTTCCACGGGACTGTGTATACTATGGAGGCATAAGCTGGAGCCGGGCTTGGTGCGCAAAAAGTTATATCGAGACCAGAATAGATTAACGACTGCAAGGGAGCATAAGTCTGATCCCACTCCGACCACGCCAGATTTCCCCGCCCGACTGCAGTTGCCTCATTGTCACAGGATCTACAGTACTGTGGACCAACACTGAAAGCAATAACAGAGCATCCTGCAAGCATCTCTCCACCTTCCGAACCCATTGCGCATCTCACCGCCGACCTCGCCGAAAGCTCGTGTTTCGGGCTTGGCTGCTTGGCAGTGCTTACTTCCTGCAGGGACAGCCGACCTCGTGCACTGCAAGTTGCGTAAAGCCATGCATGTAGCATTGGCTATATGCGGAGATAGATTGGCTCTCGTGAGGACTACATGGGAGGAGGGAAAGCTAAGTATCCAGGTTCATGTCTATTCAGTTCTCCGCTACTCTACTGCGTTCCTCAAGTGTTCGAGATTTTTAACCGAAGTCAATATGTTCTTCCTTACCCTTGTTGGTGTAGCTAGCGCTGCAGTCGTCGCCGTCAAGCGTCGTGAGTACCACCTCCTACTCCCTCACGATCTTCCAGTGTCCTGACCCTAGCTCTCCCAGAGAATGACACCGACCCTAATGCCGACGACTATGCCTGCCTGTCTTCCATGCACGCTTACGATTCCAGCTCTTCGTCCTACGCCTACGAGGAACTGACAAGCTACATCACCGTGTCCACCATCGTCGACGTGATCACGGACACCGACGTCCCCCTCACCACCCTCTGTGACGGCCGTCCCCGCGCGCTCGAGAGCTACAAGACCTCCACCGTCACTTCCACAGAATCCTACGATCCACCTCTGACAGAGACCTACCAGCGTGGGACGTACACGACCGACTTCCCGAGCTGCACGATCGCCGAGACGGCGTGCACGCCCATCCTGTCGTCCTGGTATTCTGCTACCAGCGACGCGGAGACCAACGGCGCTCCGTATCCGACTGATTATCCGTATTGCGAGACCTCTGATACGGCGACTATCACCAGCGCACCAACGCCGGTAGAGACGTATGTCGATTGCGCAATCAACACCGATTACTGCCTTATGCACGGCGATAACTTTGGCACCCTCTTCTACTGGCCCGTCACGACCGCGGATGGGGACTTCTGCGCTCAGCACGGTACCACCGTGACGCCGTCGCCGACTGATCCCGGTGGCGCGCCGAACACGGTTGTGAGTCTGGGTTACACCTTCACTTCTCCGACACCGTACATCAGCTTGGCGAATATTCAGGCTTACATCCACGGCCGCAGGCCGAGTATCACGCCTTGTGGGCCGCAGACTGCACAGCATACTGACTTCATCGTGCCACTGGATACGCCGTTGACTTCCGCCCGGACTATCAACGTGGACCCGCCGTATTCCTTCAACCTCGCGGATTTGAACTCGCCGATCCCAACGAGTGCGTGGGACGGGCAGAGGCGCTGCAGGCTAGGAGATCATTGTGCCACGATCGAAGGAGCCTTCACGGCCTTCATCCCGCTCCCGAGCGAAGTAGTGGCGTTGGAGAGCGCATGGGTGGCGGCGAGCTGTAGAGGCACGGCGTCGGGGTGGTATCTGACGCCTGTGCCGTTGGGTACTGCGACTGCCAGTGCTCCAGCGGAGATCACTGGGTACTAGGACGGTGACGGGGGGTTTGAGTGTACTATGGGGCGTCGAGTACTGTGGGATGGTAGCGTCTAGAGTACCGGCTGATCCCACGCCTCTCTGCGAAGTTTCATCAAATTGCTGTGCTTGTGAGGGAACGAAACCTCCTTTTCCCTGAAGAAGCCGACCGACTCGCAATAGTGCTTGAGCCTGTATCATGTCAGCATATACACATTTAACAGATTGCCTTCCAGCGGAACAGACTTACTTCTCATTGTCCACCCTGGGCTCCATGAACACACATCCAGTCCTCAAATCGGCTAGCCAACAGTAGTGTACAAGGGCACTAAGCCACACTCCGACTCGATGACTGCCTCTGAACTCTTGCTCACCGACAAGAACATGCAGTCCGCGGTCCCATTCGCCGACTGCCTCGCAGTGTGGAGCGAGTGTCGACTCTTTGACCCAGTAGATTTCGAAGTAGCCGAACGGCTTTCCGTCAAAGCATCCAATGACAGGGAACGAGGATCGTGATGCGAGATTCGTGCTCAAGAAGTCTGTTTGATGTGAGAGCGGTGCGGTCTCACCCCACGACGCTGCGACGCGCGGATTGTTCATCCATTTGTGGAGGAGTTGACAGTCTGTCAGCTGTGTCGTGGGTGTGTCGTCGTTGTCCTCGGATAGTGAGAGACCAGTAATGGTCGGTACCGAGTCAGCTGAGCTGTGCGGTGTGCGGAATAAAGTCTCTCGATGATCTGGAAGCGCCAAGGTCGGGCCACGATGTGATATCGGCTTTGCTGACAGTGATGCGACGCGGAAGCTCAGATACTGGCCGAGCGACGGGATGTAGCGAGTGTAGAATGTTTCACCTTGTCGAGGTGGTTTGGGCCGGATGGGATGGCGCACATTGCCCGTCCAGGTGTACTGAGTGGGCGGAGGCGGATAGAACGTGGGCAGGTGAGAGGCAGATGTAAAGGGACCGGGAGGAGTCGAGGAGCGCCAGTGGTTCGACTGGCCACTTGTAGGCTGTAGTACAGGCGTCCCGGGGGTGGATGTATCAGCCGAGTGCGAAGTGATGGACAGATTGCTGTTGCGATTTGGCGAGGAGGGTCGAGATCCTGCAGGAGACATGCTAGGGTACGGCGAGCTCGCGGCCAATGGTGCCTGTGTGAAAAGGTAGATGCGGGCATCCAGCTGCCAGAACGTGCGACGCGAGACAAACATCTTCTCGAAGCCCTCACCTGCCCGGCCAACGCCGTCATCAGGATCAACACCAACCGAGCTGTCTTCGGTTGCAATCAGGCCCATACGCTCCAGCTTTGGGAGAGTGTGCTTGCCTTTGAAGATGCCCTCGCGGTTAATGTTGATCCGCCACTCTCCCTTCGGCTTCCCGGCATCAGTGGTGTTTGCAGAGGACGAAGTGGTAAGCTGTGGAGCCGGCTCTGGTTGATGGAAGTACCACCAGAGAGTGGCCCAGAGCATCATGGCGATCTGACGGGTCGGACTGGTTGGCGGACGAAAGTCATTGGAGTTGGGGTTGCTAATACTACTGATGAAGAGGTGATCATTCCGGAGAGTGGGCTTCCTGTAGCGGTGTATATGTTGCTGCTTGTGGGGAGGGTACTCCGCTCTGGGCGTTTGCTCCGCGTCTCCTACGTGCTTCTCGGCATGATCATCATCGCTGTCCTCGGAATGCAGGATGATGGTAAATCCTGGGGGGAAGGCCGAGTGGTGCAAGGCGAGATCATTCGATTTGAAGTAGAGACCTCCGAAGGATGGAGTGACAC
>JAVRRP010000889.1:0-13073 GCA_036872775.1 Oleoguttula sp. CCFEE 5521 | reverse complement strand
CAACCAGGCTGTGCTTCGAATACTACCTCAAGACTTGTACTCGCGCCTCTTGCAATAAGAATCATGAGGTTAGGATGAGTGAGCTTGGTCGCACTACCCTCCTCTCGATGGCTCGCAACCTGAAGTGCAGCAAGAAGGACTGCATCGATCCCACCTGTTATCATGGCCACCGCGGAACAACAGCTTGAAATTCCGGAGTGGTAGGTTTAAGTGGTAACGGACCTGGCGAATTGAAGTGGTAGAGCATGAGGCGGTTGCAAGAGTAGTCATGATCATGTGGGAAACGTTCTTTGGCATGGGCGTCTAGGCCATCATTAGCTCTCGTTATAAACATTCTCGCATGTAATATGAACGTACATGTAAGCTGCTGTCGAGATAGCCGAGTCTAGAACGCCGCAGTGATCACGTCTGCTTCCCCTTCGCCTCTGTGCCTGCATCTTCACTATCTAGACTATCATCACTCGGATTCAGCGCCTTGAATGAGAAATCCATCTCCCCAACCAGATTCCTAACATGTCCAGCCAAGATCTCAATATCATTGGTGATACACACACCACATATCTGCACCACAGCAAAGACGGAATACTCCGGCTCAGCGATATGCTTCACACTCAGTATGCCCTTGTCCATCTTCTGTAGCCTCTGTACAAAGGCGAATGGCTGTGGAAGCTCGAGATAGGGCGGCAAGGGTTGTCCGTTCGAGAGGGAAGAGGAAAGGAGTGATAGGGTGGAGGTGACTTGGTTTGCGGTCGTGGACACTGATGTGAGCAGACGGCGGAAATCTTGGGACCAAGCTGAGCGCTCGAAGTCGGGCGCGTCGGCTGACGAGAGGGTTTGCGAGGCGTATATCATAAGGGAGTGGTAATTTAGTATACGTTGGACGCACTCAATGATACTAAAAGAAATATCAGCCAGCACACATATGCCACACGCCCGGTAGATACGTACGCTTGATACTCCTCGTGAGGAAATTTGCCGCCCACACTGAAGTTGAACTTCGAAAATGCCGAGTTCATTCGCATCTCATTCAAGAGCATCAGGCTTTTGGTGAACACTTCATTCCGGCTCTTCTCCAGGCGATAACCATGCGTGCCCTTGACGGTCTCGTCACCCGTACCGTCCTTCAAGCGAGACTTGATCATCTCTCGCGCTAAGGTGGCGAAGTTGGCCAGAAGGTACATAGATGCGCCTAGATCTTTGCGAAGCTCGGAGTTCTCGCTCACTGGGTATGGGAAAATAGTCCACACCCATGCCACCAGCAGACCGGCTGCGACAGTTGCTAGGCGGTAGGGAGCCAAGAGGTATGTCGGGTAGAAAGGCTGTCCGTTCGACTCGGATGCCGCGATGCCGATCGCTTTCGTCTGGAGCTCGTAGCCAATAATCAGCACCGAAGTGACGATGCTTAGAATACCAACAATGATGAATTTAGGAACTTTCAGGACGAGATAGAATGCACATGTCATCCAGAGCCAGAGAAACACTATGGCACCAGCGGTCTTGCCATCTACGATGTACCATATGATGTAGGATCCGATCATGGCGACCGCAGTGCCTCCAACGCGAAGAATGAAGTTGTAGGTCGACTGGCCGGACAGTCGGCTCATCGATATTGCAATCATGATCATGCTCCAGAGAAGGCGATTGCGTTGGAAGAAAGTCTGCGATGCATGAAGGTAGTTAATGATCGCAACACTCATGGTGGCACATGCAACTCTGAAGCCGAATGCAGATGCCGGATCTCTGAAGAACGCTGGAATGCCACGCACGTGGTTGCCGAATCGCTCCATCGCGTTCTGTGGCGGTAGATGTTCGGGATCCTTTCGACGCTCAAAGTCCTGACCCATGTACACAGAGTCTCTGGCACCGTCTTCGACGTCTTCGAGAAGATGATCGCCTTTTGATGAGTCTGCGTGTGTGAACACGGCGACGAACCACTTCCGCATGGTCTTCCCACCAGGCAAGATCAGTCGGCTCTTTGCAAGCTTGCCGTCCTGTTTCGTTTGATCTGCGAAGAGCACGAGGTCTAGAGTAGCTTGACCCGCACGATAGAGTAAATATTCAATATACAGCATGAAGAAGAGCTGTCGGCGCTGATCTTCAGGCACGTTCTCTTCCTCCTTGACAGCGTCCTCGGTTGGCTGATCGAAGAAGCCAGCGGGTAGCTGGTGTCCATTTTCGTGACACCAACGCTCTAGTGTCACATGTCGAGACCTGCGAAAGCTTTCAAGCTTTTGGCGAAAAGCCTCTGCGAACGCAGGTGACCCTGGTGCAGCCTGCGAAGCCTTGCTCTCCACGTCTTCGGTCTTAGCTTTGGGCGGTTTGACAAGTTCCAACGCGATCTGTGCGTGCTGAATACCAGATGTGATGTTTGCTGTGACGGTTGCGAACGGTTCATGCAGAGCTCGCATCACCCGATGGACTGACTCTACTTGCTGCTTGTTGCTGTCTGCTTCGCTTTGTGGTAAATCGGCCGAGTCCCAGTGTCCTCGCTGTGCTTGTCTGCGCAAGATGTCAATCGTTGAGCTTAGTCCGAGCACCGGTATGAAGACGAAGCGCAGTCGCTTCCACAGTTCCTTGATATCCTTGGAGTCCAGCTTGCCTATTGCGAATTCACGCTTGGCCGACTCGATGTCACCGCCCAGCTTCGAATGTAGCTCCAGCAACTTCATCAGCGTTCCATGCAAAGCGTCTGAAGCTGGCGTGTCAAGGGGTCCTCGAGGCTTCATGGGCTTCTTCGACTTCTTCGCGTGCTGCGCTTGCTCCTCGACATGCTTCGCATGGAGCTCAACAGGATCGAGTGATTCGAGGCTTTGCATGTACTGTGTCTGCACTGCAAGCATCCCATTGATACAACCAAGATAACCCGTCATCTGCTTGAACACTACTGTTCGCGAGCTCACCGGCACGAAAACGAAGCTGACGCCGGTAGACAGTGCCAGGCCTGACAGTGTCGTCTCGATCAAACGCTTCATGAAGCTTAGACTGGCAGTCATGTTGGGGAATGTAGGCCCGTAGCTCATGCTGACAATGGTGAAAATTGAGTAGATGATGATCGTCAATTGGAACGCTGGGCGTTTGATCCGAGCGTAGTTGATGATGTAGATCTGAAAAAATAGCCATAGGGCACACACTGCTGATGCTGAGGAGTTGTAGGCTGTGGGCGACTCGTCGGGTCGTTTAGTATGAGCCCTAGCTTGCATAGCAGTCCAAAGAGCCAGCAAATTGACAGCAGCGCCGATACATATGGCAAGTACATTCAGCGACATGGTCTGGATGAACTTGCCTCTGGGCATTATTGCCATGCCCAAGACAGAGAAGATTGCTATGAGATATCCCAAGGTCGAGTAGTGGGCAGAGACGGCCGGCGCTTGGTAGATCGCAATCGCAATAGTAGGCGGCAACGAGCCTTTGATCATCAAGAGTACAGTGAAGACGTCCAGGCCGGACTTCTGCCATAGCTGCTTGATCTTCGATGGCTTCTTCTCAGGCATCGCTGTTGCCGGGGCAGCCTGTGTCGCTGTGCTCTGCTTCGGTCGTGCAGACTCGCTACCATTCTCGCCACTTCCAGTCCTGGAGCTGGAGGCAACCTTCTCGGACTCGTCCATCTCGCAGACTGAATCGGCCTGTGTCTATCCAAGTGATGTTGTCACCTGCTTCGGCAGGATGATAGGTTCGGTTGTCGGTTCCGCCGCTTGCGAATTCAATTTATTGCACTATCAACATGGTGATCAGCTCTGCGTGCACGCCGCCACAGTCTCCCAATATATAACAAAAGAGATGAAAAGGATGTGATGCACAAGATAGAAGCACTTGTAGAGCTCACAACAATTGAGTTTATGCACGACACGCTAGAGGCCGCGCGAATCCGCCGACGTGAAGCAATTTGCACCTTGAGAGAGGATGAGCAGCCAAGGCGACCAGGCAGTCAGCAAGTCGCTCTCGTAAAGAATGGTGGCCGATGTGCGCCTATCGGCGTCAGGTACATGATCATGATGGGGGATGGAGGTGACTCGGAGCAAATCAGGGTTGCATCACGACGTCGGGGTTCAATCCAAGCCGACAGCCGACGAGCCACGGACTGCACTGAAATGATAATGATACAGCATATGCTACAGTCTACGCTTTGGCGAAGTAGCCAGCAAGGGTATTCTTCTGCTTCGCGTCGATCACACCAGCTTTCTTCTTCGCCGGACTCTTGCCCTCACTAACAGGCTTGTCAATCTTGACCCCAACCTGCATAATTCTCATGAGTTCCTCGAACTCTTCTACTCCGACAATACCGCCAGATGCCTGAACATGTCCACGGGCGAAGTTGTCACCCAGCCGCTCGATCAGCGGTCGCTTCTCGGCGTCAACATCGGCCGGCTCAGCTTCGCCCATAGCTGGGTCAGGCATTGCTGCATAGTCTTTCAGACTCTGGATGATGTCCACTGCAATATCTCTGCCTCTCGCGCACCTTGCTACTCGGCACGAGAAATTGACTTTGTCCGGCACGTAGCCTTCGTTCGCAACCATGACTATCTCCAGCGCCTTACTCTGGAGATGTCCTGCCCATCGTGTGGCAATCACTGGATGGACCTGTGCTTCGCTTCGAATACGAAACACTGCAACCTTGCCGTCCGCCGAGAACTTCGGCGCTGCGTGCGTGCAGCGTTCGACTTCGGCATTGACCTCCTGTCTTGCAGCAAGCAATCGAGGGCTCTTGAGGACAGACGATGGCACGTCTGTAGTAGCCAGAGCGTCCCATGCCGAAATCACGTCATACGTAGCAGTGCGACGTGGGGCATTAACCAGAGAGACGATGTCATTCAGCAATTTCTTGGTGTACTTCTTGAACGTATCGTGCATTGACGGGAAGGGCGGCTCCCACTTGAGCGTGTTGCCGAGATCGCCGTGTGCCCCTACAACGGCGAGCCAGTCGCATTCGGATCGGACTTTGTCGTGGAGTGGCTCGCAGATGAGATATGTGAGTAAGGAGGACGTAGCTACAGGTGGCGAATGGCACGCAGAAACATGATCGCTGTTCTTGGGAAAGTCCGCCTCTGTGGCGAAGTGGTGGTCGATGACAAGTCCAACATGTGGTTTGTCAATGATAGGTGGACCAGATCGACTCCCTTGATCAATCACGAAGACGTAGTCAGGGTCGTATGCTAGCATGCGCGCTCTCTCGACATCATCGAAGACATTGTTGCCTTTCGACAAGAGGTGCACTTCGATTTGCTCCTTAGGCAGCCCAAGTAGAAGGAGCGTATGCCGTAAGATAGCTCCGGAGCTCAAACCATCTGCGTCTTTGTCTGGGACGAGTAATGTCTTCTTTCCGGACGATGCACTGCCATCGGGTCAGCTACGGCTCGTGACCACAAGCTTGGGAAAGACAGACCACTCCAGGATGATCTCCCGTGCTCGATCCATCTGTAACGAGGGAGCTGGCCATCGCACAGAGCCGTCTTCCTCCTGGATCTGTGGTGTTGCATGATAGTCAGGTATGTCGGCACGGGGCCTCTTTGCAGCAGGTTTCTCTGAGTTAGCAACAGCTTTTCGCTTCATGACAACACTCGGTGTACTGTAAATAGTTGATACTTTTCGCAGTTGCGCTGTACGAAGTGATGGAGCTCTGAGATATGATACTTGTCGTCCGAAAATGCGAGTGAGTTGACCAAGGCGATGGCACTGGACGTGCATCCAGGGATCTGTTAGATTGTGCCGAAGGCAACAATGGGAAAAATGATGCCTGTCAGTACCTACGTCGTGACTCTCCTCGATCAGTGTCGTCCTGCACGCAACAATAAACTGATATGAGTGTCGTGTTGCTGTTGGCTTGATGACGCCAGAGTGAGAGGATGTGGTGGTCCGTGGGGACCATTAGAATGCCTTCAGCCTGCCTGGCAAGTGCAGGATGCAGGCGGATGACAGCAACATTGGAAGACATTTCGGCGTCGGCGAGTCTAAGTCTCGTCCTGACCTCGAGATCTCGACAGTGTGATATCGCCATCGCCTTGGGTGCTGTCTGTTGTTCAGATTAGGGCAGGTGGACCTGCATCATTATGGAAGATAACTCCGGCCCCGCGCCTATGTGGAGAGAGGCTTGGGAGTCGAGACGGATGGTAATGTTCCGGGGCTGAACTCTCACGAGGCGACCGCAATTGTACAGTCCCATCCTGTGCCGCTAGATACTGCGCCGTGCGAAGTCGCAATTCTCGCAACCATCAAACGAACCGTCCAACAGCAGTGTGCTGAGCCGCAAAAGGCTATTAGCCTCAAAGGAGGGGAGCTGTACGGAGAATACCCCAGCCAATTACGACCCCCCAGGAATCCTTCGCTGCAAGCCTCTGTCTGACACAGCTCCACGCTCAAAGCTGCTTGTCTGGAGAAGGAGTGAGGTTACAGAAAGTGATCCGCTGCCAGGTTCCCCTCCATATCTCGCGGCCAGACCTTCTCCGTCTCGAACCTTGCCCACATACCGCGTGTTGCGAACTTGATATCGAGGTGCAGAGCCTCCACAATCTTGAACGCTCTGATCAGGCCACCTTTGCTTCTTTCTGCCAATTCCCCTCGTACGGGCGCAAGCGACAGCCGAGCTGACCTCGCATCTACGGTTTCGCGGAGCCTCATTCTGTGGAGCTCTGGAGCTTGTCCCGCGACCATAGCCTCGTCGTGCGACTGGACCTTACAGTCTTGAGGCTCAACAAGACGCTCGGCGTCGTGCAGCCTTGTCGATCTGTCGGTGAGCGGATCACCCTAGCGTTTCAAGGAAAGCTGCCCGCGCCGCGCGACACTTTATCGGCAATACTGGGCTGGTGCGGGTAGGCATCTCACTGACGAGGGGGGCACGAACCCTCGTCGCGCAGGTATTGTTGGCAGGGTCTTGCCGCGATCGCGCGAGAGTCTCCGCCTTGCAGTTAGGCCGAGACATATACGCTTGTCTGGATGTCTGGTGAGTTTTACCAAGAACAGGACTATCTGCCGGAGGAGGAGCAATTACAGCCTTTTCGTCCCGAACCGAGGGAGGACGTGGAAATATCAGCGGAGCCGCAATCTGTATCGCCGACTTCAGACTTCGATTGCCCATCTCTGAATATTCTGGCCGATCCCAATGGCAATCAGCCTAACCTGAGGCTACGGACGAACCGATTTGGCGGGCGGCGTGACGCTGCAAGCTCTCCGGTGCGAGCGGAGGCGGCCATTGAGTCTGACGACGCCTCACTACTCGCGCACAGCCGAACTGCTCGGGGAGGTGAGATGAGCGCACAGCCGCCGAGTGAGGAGACTGCTGTCGATGCTGCAGTACCAGACGCAGCCCGTGATGGCGGCCCTGGTCCGTCTGCTGATACAGACCGGCATATGCTCGAGAAACATGGGCAGAGTACCGACCTGGCAACCAGGTCGAAAGTCAGTCGGATCGATTCCGCGCAGAGCGATGGCTCGAGATCCCCAACTGGTGCGAAGTCAGCACCACCGCTCAAACTAGAAACCGCTCGGTCACATGACGAGCACGACCAGAATGGCAGACACGAGAGACTTCACTCACAACCAGCAGGCGCGGTAAGGGACGGGCCGCCGAAGCAGGAAATCACATCGCCTGTTACGAACTCAGCGAACACTTTACCGTCATTCCGCCAGTCGTTCGGAGAAGTTGCTCGTCTGTCAGAGCTTGCAGATGCCGCAATGCAGAAGGTCGACACGCACCAACAGGGATATGTGCGCCATCACAGTCAATCGATAGGGTCCGCGACTTCTGCGACACCGTTATCGCCAAACTTCGCCCACCACCAGCAGTACCCTGCGAGCATGCAGGCTTCACCGCACGCGTACTATCCTCATCCATTCGATGCACGTTCGCCAACAAGCACCATCGGTACGCGTACAATGGGCGACAGTCCCTACCCGCACCCCTCGCCACGCCCATACTCTCAGACACCGAACTACGGCAGCTTCCCACACCGGCGGCCCTCGAACGTTCAGGACCCGCCACCGTCGATGCCAGTACTGCCGTCTGCCTCATCAAGCGGTGAAAGTCACAATGGCTACGCTGGCTCGAGCACGGATGGCTACAGCACTGCAAACACTACCCCGATTGATCAAGCGCAACTTCCAGATGGAACTCCGCGACCGCCTGCTGTAGCCTCCATGCTGCCACTCCCACCGGGCATGGTCCCTCCGCCGCCTCACATGCTCTACGGACCATATACTTGCGATGAGGCGGGTTGCACAGCAGCTCCATTCCAGACGCAGTACCTACTCACGTGAAGTCACCTGCATCCCTACTGTATTGCTCTATACTGACTCAACTCTAGCTCCCACAAACACGTCCACAGCCCATCGAGACCGCATTACTGCCCAGTCGAGGGCTGCGTACGCGCCGCAGGAGGCAAAGGCTTCAAGCGAAAGAACGAGATGATCCGGCATCGTCTTGTTCACGAGAGCCCTGGCTATGTGTGCCCATTCTGTACGGACCGGGAGCACAAGTACCCACGACCGGACAATCTGCAGAGGTATGTCATTCTTCGTTGATTGGCAGCAGGGGCGAAGCTGATAATAAAATCGTAGGCACGTCAAGGTACACCACAGTGACAAGCTATCCGACGACCTACGACTGCGAGAAGTCCTGGAGAAGCGAGCGGATGGGAACGGGAAAGCGAGACGGCGCAGGACCGGTGCTGCAGGTGATGGGTAGGTCTTTGAATTCGGGAATGGCGTTCGGTCACGATTGTAGATGTCTTCTCGAAAGGACGCGAGAACGAGCCTCATGTCTGGATGATGGCGAAGAGGGCCGGGCAGCCGTGCGCTTCGATACAGTAGATGAATTGCATGCCCGTGCAGGACAGGCCCGCAGGGCTGAAGATGCCGCACAGTAAGCTTCCTTTTCGTACTATTTCGAAAGAAACTCCGTGGTGTCGTCGAATCCGCGATAGTGCTGTAGTGCAAAGGTGTAATTTGCGCGCCATGAATCATCTACTGTAGCAACCAGCCCGAGCATGTGATCACAACAGTGCCCCGGTTGAGCCTCCGCATTTGACCTCGTGGCGTTTCGCTATGATTATCCGCTAGCCTCCTGCGGCATACACTTGGCAAGACCCGCAAGAGTCTGGGCCCGCCCAGGGCTGGAGCGATCTCCCTCCTACTCCGATATGGATGAGACGTGAGACTGGCCAGAACTTCTACGTTCACAGCTGTCAGACATCTGAAGGCGCTGTCCGACACCTTCTGCTGTGTTTTCAATCACAGTATCGCACTCTTCTTGATCAGATTCTCTCCTTCCTGCTCATCATCAGACTTTCCCCTGGCCCCACTACTGCGCCCAAGACCGGTACCGCGGTACATCATGCACGAACATTGAGACCGCATCTGGAACACCATCACGCACCTCTTCGGACTTGTGTACAACGCCTCCCCGCTGCAGGGCCACGCATTCACCAAGACCATTCTCATCCGGGCTGGAGCTGAAGTCAATCTCGAATCTACATTCACGGGACCGGGACTGTTTTCTTTCTCTTGTATAGACTGTCTCCTGTAATTCGAAGCACGCAATGTACGTCTAGTCGATCACGGATAGCTTCGGAGTCGGCGAGCAAACGGATCTCACGCCACATTAAGCCACGGCGTACATCAGCTGGTGTCCTAGCATTCACCACTGCAAGCCAGTTGGACGCTGACCCAGTCTGCTTATCACTTGACCGCGCGACCCGGCCAAGATGGCGACCGACGAAGCGCAACAAGCGGCTCCTCCTCCGCGACAGCGCAGGATGCGATTTCATCGATCCCAGACGGCACCTGCTAGACCCACGACAGCACCTGGAGCCCAAGGACCGATACTCACGCCCTTGGCCGTATCATTGCTGGGAGTGGAAGGCTGGCTGGACCAACCGGCTCCTCCGCGACGGCCGGCGAACGTGAATGGGATGACGACCGCATCGGAGGATCGCGGCTCAAGGCGAGCGCAAAGTCACTACAACTCCTTTCAAACGGTCTGCACTGCCGCGACAGATGATCCGCCCACCTATGCTGCGGCATTGCGATATCCCCTGCCTGCCGTAGCGCGACCATGTAGCGATGTCCTTCCAACATACAGCTGCACCGTCTCGCATCAAGCTCGCCTGCTCATGAACATCGAGTCACTCAATCCCCTCGAGACAGCGACAGTCTTTGAATCGCAATGGCGGGAAGTCTACCTTATTCTCCAGGGCACGCTCTTGTCTCTTCACCGCGCCAAAGACTCCGGACCCGGCAAGCTCATCATATCTTATACTTTGCAGCATGCGGAAATCGGCCTAGCGACAGATGCTACCCACACCGTGCTCGTACCGCAGACCAGACTAGCTCATCTCGTTCCGGCGCCACTCCGCCAGCAGGCCTGGAAGAAAGATGCATCGCTGTTCAAGGCTGAGAAACAGACCATCTTCCGCCTGAGAGTGGAAGCTGAGCAGCTACTATTTGCAGACCCAAGCGAAGCGAAGATCATCGACGCTGTCAGCGCGATCAGCGCAGGTATTGACATCGCGCCGCAGATCGACGAGAGGAGCATACCCAGACAATGTACTGTGCCGAGACGGCGGAGGAGACACAGAGCGGTGTTCACTGGGACGGGCGAGGCGGATGCAGCGGCTGTGGCAGAGCAAGAGAGGATATTGAGGGAGATGTATCCTGGGTTTGCAGAGCACGGCTCTCAGCAAGAAGCGCAGACCGACACTCCCCCAGCGCAAACAACAGCGAACCCATCACCGCCCTCCCCAAGTCGCGAAGAAGACGACATCGACTTCTCCACCCTCCGCGAGACCCACTCCACGCCTCAGATCTTGCGTCCGACGCCCTCTAGCTCCACCTCTTCCGTATCCGCCTTAGCATCTCTTGCCGACGCCTTGCCCACCTCCTCCGACGTAAACTCAAAGTGGGCGCCTAACCACCCAACTTCCGCCTCCCAAGCCCTCCGCTACACCCGCCGCTGCCTGCCCCTCCTACCCGCAAACGCCATCCGCGCCAGCGACGTGATAATGCAGCACAATGGCACGCGGTGTGTGATCAACTGGCGACGAGGCGAGCTGGAGCCATGGGTCCTGCAGCCACCGAGCTACACGCTCTATCACGCAACCGCAGAGGTGATCGCAGAGCGGGTCGAGCTGCTTGACAGGCAGACGGAGGAAGTCGAGGAAGAGCCGGAAGATGATCGAAGGGGTTTGGAGCGCTTGGCGAGGCAGAGCAGCAATTCTGACTCCTCGCGCACTGTGCTGGATACACCTGGCTCCTCGCGAGAGGATTGGCTGAGTGGAGAGGAGGACGTGATCACACCGCTCGAGCAAGCTGGGGAGGGAGCAATGGAGTCGGCGAAGGCTTTCTCTATCATGGGGCGAAAGCGGCCGGTGCTTGTACGAGGGACTGGAATTAGCAAAGAGCTCAGCGGGGACGAGAGGCGGGCGAGAACGGAGAGGGAGCTGGAGAGGCTGCAGTCGCATGTCGCGCTGTGTTTCTAGGTGTGACGGGAACGGACGTTTTTGATGATGATGTATATGAGCGGCATGGTAGATTTTGTCAGAGAGTGAGTCGAGAATTGACATTTCGGACGACATGGGAAGCGATGCATGGCTTGGATGTAGGCGTACATACAGTTCATACCCAGGATAGCCGGACAAATAGCACCTTGTACCTTGCAAGTCGGCCCAATCTCTCACATGTGACTTAGTCTGTTCGCGACAGCGCCATTCGGAAGGTTGTTCGGCATTATGCCATGCCTCCCTCCCACGCGGGTCGCCAGACCTCATTCACGCTTGATTCGTGGAGATCGGTCAGTTGCAGACCCTCCACCATGCCTGTGACTCGTCTCTCCTCGCCCTCGAGCACTTTCGACTCTATGCCACGCATGATCTCCATTTCCTTCAGCGTCTCGTCAACCAGCTTATGACAAGTCTCGAGTAAGCGGTGAAGTCCGGTAACGACCTCTCCATCACTATCCGCAGGCACAGATGGAGCAGGTGGCAATGTCGCCAGTCCCCTCTGCAACGCGCGGACCTGCAGGGCGATGGAAGTATACGCATCCTTCCACTCCCTCGGTAGCGGATCTACGAATCCGCTGCCGTTGTCATGAGTGAGTTCAGAAACGGCCATAGCGTCTTCAAGCCAGACTTCGAATTGAGCTGCTAGACCGGCATACCGCGTGGACTGGAGAGCTTCGAGATCCCGATGAATGCGCGCGAGGCTTTGCAGATCGGCCACTAGTTCTGTCGGATCTTCGTTCCACGCCAGCAGTGCAGCTAGGTTCTCCTTCTTCGCCTCTTCCGCTTCTCGTTCGCGTAGTGGAACAAGAGCAGTACGAAGTTTGGCATGCCGGGCTCCTAGCTGACGCTCGGCGCTAGCTTTGTAGGCTCGCGTCGTGGCGAAAGAAGTGGAGTGGAGAAGCGAGAGGTGCAGGAGGTGGAGGTCCTGGCGTACGGACTCAGGGTCCTGTTCCTTTGTAGGCTCAACAGGCAGAGGCTTGATGTGATGAGGCAGAGGTGGCTTGGGCAAAGCAGACTTGGCGGGAGAAAAGTGCTGCTGGTAGGTGTTGAACGAGGGTTTGCTAGGTGGCTGCAATACTTGCAAACGGGATTGCGGATGACTCTCTGCTTGTGGCTTGCGTGGCGAAAGGGGCGATGGCAGCGACGATTGGCTTGAGGTTGAGACTGTGGAGGCGCGTTTCAAGGCTGTCGATATCGCCGCACTGCTCATGCGGGCGGGAATCTGATGCTGCGGAGCGCGAATGCTCGACGTGCGGGCCAAGCCTGAAGCACTTGCAGGCTGACGAATAGAAGATGAACGTTTGGGAACGGCATCTTGAGGAGGCTGGCGGGCGATTGCAGCAGCCGAGGGCACTCCTGTAGACGATGCATTGCTTTCTTTCGATTGTGTACGCGCATGCGTTCGTACTGAGGGTGCTCGACCTAGCTGCGTGCCTGTGGTACTGGGCACCATCATAGACATAGGCCGCGGGCGGGTCATCTTCGTAGACGGTGGAGGCATAGCTCTTTGATCAGCATAGTGCGAATCTCTAGGCGACCGATCGCCTTGTACAACAGGTTGATACCCATCACCTCCATCTTCCACAT
>JAVRRP010000888.1:0-13082 GCA_036872775.1 Oleoguttula sp. CCFEE 5521 | reverse complement strand
CTGAATATGTCGGGCGATACGTATGTCACTCAGACGATGTATGGGCCGGAAGTTGGAGGGCAGGATATGCTTGAGCTGCTTCTCGGGGCGCCGGGGACGCAGGGGCCGCAGGGCGGGAATGGGTATTAGGTGTACCGGTACTTTCGGCGGGGAATGTGAGTGCAGGGGTTTGACTGACGACTGATATGCAATGACGAATGGACACGGAAGGGATATAACAGCGAGGGTGCTGATGCTTGGGGCATGATGTGCACATACTGGCGACAACAGCGTGCTTCCCGCGGTTCGAGATACCCTTGCGACCCACTTGGCTTGCTTAGCGAAACCATGAATAGCATGATGGTGATAGTATGGTAGATCACGGACGGAGATATCACCCATGAACATTTCTGACTCCATCCGCGTCCGTTCATCTTGCGATCCAGATGCCGATAACTCCATACTTAATTACTCCGTTTACCTGGATCGTGAGAACGTCACGGTATCGATCCCTCTGAGGATTCAATATGATATCAGTGATCCGCGCATGATTCCTCGTCACCGCATACGACCCAGGCAGCTTTCTACAGCGATGTCGACCTCATCAGCCGACATCCCCGTTATTGACATCAGTCTCTCGAACGCGAACGCTCCAGCTGAGCTCTTATCAGCAGCATCGACCCACGGCTTCGTCTTCGTCAAGAACGACGCTAGTACTGGTCTCACCTCACAGTCAATCGATCATGTTTTCGATCTCTCAAAGGCTTTCTTCGCCGCTCCACTAGAGGAGAAGGAGAGCGTTTCGATAGCCTCGAATAAAGCTGGCGCAAATCATGGATGGCTGAGTCAAGGCGTGGAGAAGCTGGATCCGGCGACGCAGAAGAGGGCTGATGTGAAAGAGTACGTCTCATCTATTGCGCTACGAAGACCACCAGATTGCTGATAGTGCGCAGAGCGTTCAACCTCGCTTTACCCTTGGCAAACGGCGCCTACCCCCAAGCCATACCCACTACACTCCAACCTCATATATCAACCCTGATCGCCTTTCAGTCCGCCTGCCATGCCCTTTGCCAGCGCCTCCTAGCCCACTTCGCCACAGCCATCGACATCCCGTCAGACTGGTTCACTTCCCGACACGACTTCAGCAAAGGACCCTCAGGCACGGTGTTCAGACTCCTGTACTACCCCGTGCTAGAAGCCTACGAACCAGACGTCGATATCCGCGCCGGAGCACATAGTGATTTCGGGAGCCTGACTTTGTTGTTCCAGCGACCCGGGCAGCCGGGGCTGGAGATCAAGACGGCGAGTGGAGAGTGGGCGAGTGTGCCTGTTGATCCCATACCTATTTCTCCTGCCTCTGGGGAAGCTGAAGGGTTACCGATATTGGTCAATATTGGTGACCTTTTCGAGGACTGGACGGCGGGCTTGCTGAAGTCTACCGTGCATCGCGTTGTTTTTCCTAAGGAAGGAAAAGGCGAGGATAGGTACAGCATTGCATACTTTTGCCATCCGCTCGATGATGCGAGGTTAGAGCCTGTGCCTAGTGAGGTCATGAGGAGGTATGCTGGGGAGCATGGGCGGAAGGGGAGAGGTGCAGGGGTGGTGACGGCGAGGGATCATTTGATGGAAAGGTTGAGGAGTACGTATAGCGTTGGCACGACGGTGGAGGAGGTGGGAGGTAGTTGAGACTGCAACGATGGATTTTAGGGGCTGGTGATTTGCGTCCATCTGTTGCTGGCTATTCAGCGTTCTGATTCTAGCTTTGCTGCAATCACATCCGCATAGTCGTACCCGTTCGGACGCAAGTCTGCGACCTCGTGACCCTCTCGGACAGATAGTATGTCTAAGCCATGCCTGCGTTGCTGCTCACGCCGAAGTGAGTCAGGCAGAGGCCACGCACCTTTACCGCCGTCTTTCTTCGCTCCGCGCTTCTCCTTGCCGACAAGGGACCTTGCAGTCGGACACAACCATATTCGAGGCCATGTAGCGTCGTCGAGATCCTCGTGCTTGTTGAGTCGAGTCTCGATCTCTTTGACGACAGTGCGATTGCTAGTGATGGTCGTGATTCCGTGGCTCCAGCCGTAGAGGAACACGGACTTGTTGATCGATGTCTGGCCATGAAGAGTTTGGTCTGCGACTTCGGGCAATACAGCCGCGATCGCGTCCTCGTCTGCATCAACGACTTTGATGGGGAGGAGCCACGTAGCTGGCACCTCGTAGGCTGACCATTGCTGCATCTCATCAATGAGCTGCTGTGACGACTTGGAAGCATCTTCTCCGAGCAGAATGGCCGACCTGGCTTTCTCTGATGGTGTACCTATGGTCGACACGATCTCGCGCATCCGATCGACCGCTTCCGTTGTACTGACAAGCTGACGATTCCGCATCGCCGGGTACAGTAATGAGGGTAGTAAATTCTCGTTGTCTTCGATCTCGACCTGGCGGTTCAGTGCTTTGTGGAACCATGGCTCTTGACGGACTTTAGCGTGGGAGAACTCTGAGACAAGCGCGAGAAGTAATGTACAGTCGACATTAATTGTGTTTGTGAAAGATTCGAACGGATTGGACATCATCGAAGAGACAACATCGTTGATCGGCTGGTGTGTCGGCACATCTTTGCCATGAACGATGCTCACGCCCAGCGATCTACACTCCTTGACAATGACTTCTATCTCTGGACGACCCTTTGGCTCAAGTCGAGGCAATATCAAAGTTACGGTAGGATGCCGCGTGCGAACGCGGAGAGTCTTGGCAGCTGTTGCGAGTTCCCTCGCTATCTTGACGAGAGGAATGTCGTGATCGTCGTCTTGGTCAGGTCGATTGGAATCCTCATCTTCACTGTCTGACCCTCCCGAGCACCATCCTTGCTTTGCTAGATCGAACACGATCCGGTTGTTGGTGACGAGCGACACTTTCGTCCACGACCGTCCTCCATTGGCAATGACATCAACGATGGTGCTGTTGTGTCGTGATCGCTTGGGTCGTCCGTTGATTGTAGCCTGTCCCGAGCTGGCGTCGTATCCTTTCGTGGCTGCCGGATCAAAGTATATGCGTTTCTGTAACGCCACGATATCCCTCGATGATTTTGCGGCGTTCCACACCGTCTCAAGGAAGGGCAGGTTGGAAGAACGAGCAACGTGCCGTGCGGCCTCGGAATCCGGTTGAACAGCCAGTCTCCCCAGCATCGTCAGCTCGGATTGCACAGTGCCGCGAAAATGAGCCATCTCGACCGAGGATTCTTGCTTCACCGTCTTGAGGTAATCCTTGAATGCAGCGAGGTCTGCCAGAAGAGCATCCGCACGCCGAGTAAGGTCTGATAGCGCCGTCGACATGTTCGTCTCTGCAACTTCGCCTGAGGATGATTCCTCTTCGCCCTTTATATCGTCCGCCGAGTTGGAGGAGACATATAGATTTTCCATCTCGTCCGCAACGTCTGGAGTGGCGTCGTATGTCACGCCTGGCGACAGGGTAGTGACTAGAGATGAAGCCCGATGGACTTAGTAATTTCCATCCAGACCTACACACTCCAGTATGCTGGTCACAGTCGAGTCATATGAGGACGGCAAGTCATACATGTATGTGCATGTATTTTGTCACGCGACTTCAAAGGGAAGTGAACCCCCGTCAAAACTTCGCCAAGACACAACCCACCAAGCGCCTGCACTTCAACATCCTACACCACCCATCTAATACGAGTGCACTTCGGCAACGATGGTCAACTTCGATACGCTAGAGGAATGGCAAACGCAAACGTCGTTGCTGCTGCAGGCGAGACCAACGACGGTGCGTAAGTATCACCGTATAACCTTCAACGTCACTCGCTCATGGCCTTTCGCAGACACGCATATCTACGAAGTACAACATACCAAACCTTGAGGCACCGCGATACAACGCCGCGAAGAAGCGGAAGCGAGATACTGAGGGAAAAGATGGGGATGTGGCGCCAGCACCAGCAGTGCCGAGAGGGACGTTCACGTTGAAGACATTTGATCCAGTGTCTGGGGCAACACTGAAGTTCAAGACGGACAAGAGTGCAGATGTTGGGCGGATGGTCGCTGGGTTAGGAAGGGCAGGGAGAGTCATGGCAGCGTTGCCTGAGAAGGCGGAAGGTATGTCATGTGACAGGTTTGAATCGCAGGACAGCAGTGCTGACCACAGCGTAGCTCCGGACGTTGCAATGGAAGATGCTGCTACTACCACAGGGACGACGCTGGCAGAGGCTAGCAAAGACACGTCACATACGGCTCCGACAGAGAGTAAGCCTGCTGCGCCTGCGGCTGCGAAAAAGAAGAAAAAGGGGAAGAAGTGAGCGATCAGACTCGAGGAATCCTGCAGCACTTCAGGCAAATCGAGGAGCTGGAAGGCTGGCTTATCGCCCAATATTCAGCTATCGACGCCGTGGCAGCGGCGACTGCGCATACGCCGTAGGTGGTCTTACGATTCCATGTCACGGGAGCTTACTTGGGAACGGACAACGGTCCCATGCTTGAAGTGTATAGAACACAATTACGAGCATCTCGATATGACTCCAATGTCCGCCTCGGTTCTCGGCGTCGCTGCAGTCACAGTTGAGGGGCACGAGTCAGCATGGGACTCAAGGAAGTTTCGAGGGAGTCGGTGGAATTGGTGAGGTCGCGAGTCTGTCTCAAACTGTACAAGGACTTTTTGTAGCAATGGCAAGGCTCAAGTAAGGTCATATTCGAAGTCTAGCTGCTTGCACGACGTTACAGCCCAATTGCATAGACGGTCGACCCAGGCGCAGGTTGACTTGGTGGTGTCCATCACAGCGTAGCCAAATGCAAGCGTGCGATTTGATGGTGCCATTGCTGCCGTGCCAATTGTGCGAGCGACAGCTACCTAGTCGTGCTAGTACATACAATGAGATGCTGCAGCATTGGCATCGAAGCGATTGCGATGTAGAGACATCAGCTCCACGGCGGCTCGGTGTACAGTAGGATGGTGGCACTCAGTCTGCGGTGAGGTACTTCCGCTGTCCTAGGGGTTTAAAGGACACTTATGCTATGATTGAATACGCCGCGACGTGTTTACTGCCTCATAGACTGTCGATGAAAGGCAACGTAGACGTCTAATGATAGCGAGGCGCCATAGTGGTGCCTCTCTCCACGGCGGTTCTGCTGCAAGCTCCCAGCCATGCAGCGTTCGGAAGATTGCATTAGAGATAATCCTCAGACTTCGAGAAGAGCTGAAGTACCTTACAAACACGACCACACCTCCTTCCTGCCGACATCGCGTTCCATCCATGCCTCAACATGCAATCCGACGACATTTTCAACGAACTGACGTGCCCGTGCATGGAGTGACGGTAGCTCTATTGTCCGCTCATGCAGCCGTTCCTGAGCACCATCAGACCACACTTGCGAGCTGGTGGTACAGAGCGGGAATACGGCGGTACAGAGGCACGATCACTGTTCGGGTAGCACATGTGTCATGCAACTGCCCGTTCACGCCATGTGCTGCGGGTCTTAGGGGAGCTCGTCTGCAAGGCAAAGCTGGGCGAGAGAGCTGTACCACCGCCTGGTCCACAGCGAGCAGACACTCACCATGCCCGCCGTGCCCGCCATGCATCCGCCCTGAGCGGCTTGCTGGACTAGGTCGAGCCCTCTCGAAGAAGCTGCATGAACTGTCATGCACGATTGAATCACCGCGCGATATCGCTCAATGCGTTATCCGCGGACACAGACTGCTATGCGATGTCGAGACGGTACTACGCTGCTGAGGAGCGACATTGACATCGCCTCTGTTGCAACCGCGATACTTCAGGACCGGCAAGCGCTCGCACTAGGAAACATTGCTGTTGACATTAATTCGACAAGGCTCGGAGCAAGCTCGTACCCGTTAACACCGTAAACGCAGGCTGCATGTCACTTGACTCTCTCAGATCCACTCACGAGCGCCGGAGGTGCATGGAGATGCAGTCTAAGACAGCCAATCACGACACCTCACAAAATTCTAAGTCGAGGCAAACGCCGCCACAATCTGGGGCAGACGCTAGCATTCTAGCACTGTGGGGTGCTGCACGCAAGAGTCCGTGATCTACCGATGGCTTTCGCAAAGGCTGGTCCAGCCTCGCTTGCAGTAGTATCGGAGATCCCACTGCTATTCTCGCACAGAAGACATCTGCCGCGCCATCAATGCAGCACTTGCACAGAGCCGGTCACTACACGTGCGCTCAGCTAGAAGGGGCAGGTCTGCATGCTTGCACAGCGCGAGCAAAGGTGGAGCACGTTGAAAGCATCGGACGCCCTGTCCTTGTCTACGAGATGCAGGCACACCAAGACGCCACTGCGTCGAGAACGGCATGGGCCGCGAAATAGCTCGATGGCAAAGGTGGTAAATCCGCCATCATACAGGCGTGACAGGGTAGGTACGCGCCAGCTCTCGAGGCTTGACGGTCCCTTGTGAATATTAATCGCTGACATCTTGCTACACAATGACTTGTAGTCTCATAGTCGGCAAGCCGCGGGCAGTGAACTTACGAGATCCGTGCGGTCGAGAATACGGAGAAGAGGCCGTAGCCGGCCGCTTTTGACAAGACACGACGATCATTGTTGGAGTGGTTGCGCACTATGCTGCTCATAGGGCAGCATGGATCGGGAAATTAGCAGCATTGCGGAGTAATTACGATTACTTCCAAGATGCAACAGCGCCATCACAGCAACACGATGCACAACATCGAGTACGATCATTGCAACACGGTCGAGTCTGTGGTGGCCCACTTCTGTAGGAGCTGAAGGTCACCGGGTGAGGCGCAGGTCATGCGCATTTTCGGACGCACGAAAGCCGATATCCACACGATCGCTCGGATCCCTCGAACGCTTGGCTTGGCGACGGTGAAGTCCAGGAACTGTCGGCATCTTTCATTGTGCCACTCAACGCTCATCATGCATTGACATTGCGCTCGCGTGGCAGCGGACTATCGCCAGGTACGAAGTCCGCGCTCTATACATGCTCCTCCGCCGCAAGTACACTGTCTATATGAAAGCGAGCCAGCATAGTCTGGTGCCTGCGGCGCTAAGAGGTCCTAGCGCTGATGCATGTGTGAAGGCCAGGGTCTGTTCTTGCCCCTACCCTCGGCCTAGCAAACGTAATTTTGCTACCACACCACATTATTGCGGGACCAAGTGCCTTCCCGGGGTTTGCGGCACATTGCCGCGTCGCTGCAGTGCGTCTTGCCGCACGCTGTCGACGTCCATCAGGTCGAGAGCTTCCCTACAAGCTGTAGAAGCGTCTAGGTGAGCTTCGCGCATGTCTTCGGGCGTCATAGCATGCTGGCAAGCTAGCATGCGCTGCTCGAGCTTCGATATCGGGCCCATACCTGAAACCAATTACGGACTGGGATCAACGGTCGGCCCATGACTTGTGCTCGGGAAGCTTTGCCGCGAATCTATTCCTCTTACATCGTCCGAGGGAGGTACTTCCCCAGAAACCCCAGATTTCCTCAATGTAGGTGGCGTCGTTCAAGTACTTGCACTGCGCGAGCATACCACATCATCTCATTGCTGCTGCATGCTTCACGCTTTCCGGCAGTCACACAATCGAGATCCGCTGACACGGTACACTGCCTTCCACACTTTCCCGCCTCGTTGGCCTGGCCAGTGTCGGCTAGTCGATCACCCAATCATTTGATCCTTACCAAAACTCTACTTCGAACTTCCTCGCTGGGTCAAAGTTTAGGTCCAAGCGTAGACTCTAGTGACCGTTCGACTTCCACAAAGCTCGTTGTGCTTGCGCACAAGACTTTGGTCAGCAGTAAACCATCAACCTTACTGCTAACAGCGATACCACACTCCTCCAACCGCATCACGAACAACAAACCGACCGTCCGCAACGCAGGCACATTCCGGATCCGTTGGACAGAGGTTAATCTGGAAGGCAAATTGGGTTGATCAGGCGCCTGCGAGACGATTAAAGACGGTCACGGCTTTGGGACAATCACCTGTTCAACAACGAGCACAGCATCGTACGAGAGGTCTTGGCATTCAACAATACAATCGCCGCACGATCGCTTTTCAGCAGTCGTGGCTGTGAGCGCGGAAGCCCAGGGGATCGGATTCTGGATGCACTGGCGCCCAATCGTGGGCATTGAGATATAGGTACCGCAGAAGATCCCTTCACTGGAGATCGCGCGCTCGCATAGAGTATGCAAACCGGAATATCACCCAAGCAGGAAGCGATAGGTGAATCTAGTCCGAGTGACAGTGAGACCAAATATGCACCCACAGGTCTGTTGTCATTGGCGCTGAGGTTCGTATGATCAGAATACTAATGCGCCGAGACAGAAGCAATCACACCGAGTGAACATCGACCCCAAAGCCAGCAGAGCTCCTTGTCATTTCCACCGCCAAAGACAGACAAGCCTCGGCCGCATGTCTGCGGCACATGCAGCAGATCATTTGCTAGACTCGAGCATCTCAAGAGACATGAACGATCACACACAAAGGAGAAGCCGTTCGAGTGTCCTGAGTGTACAAGATGCTTCGCCAGGAGAGACCTATTGCTGCGGCATCAGCAAAAGCTACACATGACCAACCCGACCTCGGCACGTCCCCGAACCGGACGACGAGAAAGCGTCAGCAACGCGCCAGTATCTGGCAACCGTGTCAGGAAGAGCTCCGTGGCGAATATAGCTGGCGCAGCGACCAATGGTCTCTCGACGAATCCTGTGCGGCCTCGGGCGAACACGATAGATCTGTCCTCTCTCGGACTCGTGGACATGTCCCATCCTTCATTTAGTAGATTGCAAGCGCGTGGTCTTGGCATAACCCATGGACATGCGCAGAGCATGGGTAATAACGCGTTCAACAACGGAATGGCCACGGATTACCGGGGCATGTCCACGGCAATGGGCAATCACGGCAATCTAGCTGGTCTTTCCAAAATCAACACGCACACAATGGGCATGAACCCAATCGATGCTATGAAGTCGGCGCCTGCTGTGCCGGGCTTCGGGGGGTTCGACTTGGATCAGCTGTTCAGCCCGGACACTACAGTAAATCCAGCCCAACTTCACTCGAACTACGCCATGTCCCAGAACAACGCCAACACCATGATGCCGCAGATGTCTCATTACATGAACATGCAGCCTACGATGGACGAGCCTGAGGACTTTAGCTGGATGCGAAATTGGACGATGCAGAATATGAACGGGATGGACAACGAGAACGCAATGGACGACTCGTCTCCGTCACGTATCAGCAGTGGTGACAGTCCAGGTGACTATAACGAGATGATGAGCAACAGCAATGCCGGCTTGCAGACACAACAGTCTGCATGGACTACTCAAGGTTTGCGAAGATCACAATCGCTCGCTGGTGGTCAGTTTCACATGGACGCCATGGTGCACGGCCTGCCACATGTCGATTCCTCGATCAGTGAGCTATCGCCTCATGGAACGCTCAATGGTAACACCGCCAACGACCAGTACTTTCAGCAAGCTATGTTGTTACAGAATCTACATCAGCAGGCTGCGCTCGAGAAGAGCCATTCACTGCAACAGAACGATGCGCAGAACATGATCCTGCACGGTGTACCAGCTCCACTATCCAACATCTCATCCGAGAGCCCAGACATGTCTTCCTCGTCAATGACGGGTAGTGCGCGACAGAGCTCAGTAACATCCGTTTCCACCGACTCGATCACCGAAGCTACTCGACAAGCTCTGCTGAACAGCCTCGCGCAGCCCTCAGTATTTGGCATGGGCCACCGAAAGTTCTCGCAACCCGCCATCAGCTCGCCACTCTCCCAGTCCACCACTCGAGGCTCAGCTGCCAGTCCCACCCTCCCTAGCACCGCTTCCATTCGCAAGTATGTCGATGCCTTCCTCCAATTCGCCATGCCACACGTACCTGTGCTTCATGTACCAACATTGAGCTTTGACTCAGTCGACTACTCGAACAGCATCCGAGGAGGCTCCGCCGCGGCCAAGCTTGCACAGAATCCGATCATGGGTGGCGGCGGATGCTTGATTCTCGCGATGGCCGCCATGGGTGCACTCTACGAGTATGAGCACGTAGCATCCAAGGAGCTGTTCGAGGCGGGAAAGAAGATGATTGGGCTGTACCTCGAAGAACGGCGGAAAGCTGACATGTGCGCCGCTGTCAGCGGCTCGCCACCCAGTGACGGGATGCCCGGTCATACGCCACTATGGCTTGTGCAAGCAATGCTGCTGAATGTCATTTATGGTCATCAATGTGGTGATAAGATCTCCGCAGATATTGCCAGCAACCATTGTGCTGCTTTGGTCAGCCTTGCACGGGCCGCGGAGCTCGGAGAGCCAGCGAATGGGTCACCTTCATCGAGCTTGGGCGCTGGCGAGAACCAGTCGCCCGACGTCCAGATGAGAGATGCATCGACAGGCGAAGCACGCAACACTAGTACGCGGCCAGCCAGCGACATGGATATCCAATCTCAGTGGATCGAATGGAAGACGGCAGAAGAGCGGAAACGAACTATGTTCGCCATCTTCATCATCTCTAGTCTGTTGACAACAGCATACAATCAGACACCAACGATCATGAACTCCGAGGTGACACTGGACCTCCCATGCGACGAGCAGCTGTGGGCAGCTGAAACCGCTCAAGCTTGGCATAGCCTTGGTGGTGCTGCTGCCGCTGAACATGGTGCCGTGTCATTCAATGAGGCTTTGAGTATCCTGCTGACATCTCACGAGCGCAAATCAGCGCCTTACTCTTCTGGCACATACGCCAGTCATCATTCGCAAGTCGTAGCACAGCAGCATGGCGAAGACCCATACGCTGATGCCGAACTCGCTCCGAGCACCTTTGGTTGCCTGGTGCTGATCAACGCACTGCACAACTACATATGGGAGACCAGAAGCCGACATCCGGGAGACCACTGGACGGCCCAAGAGAGCGAGTCTATGTTCGCGCACATTGAGCCGGCACTGAACGCATGGCAAGTTGCATGGAAGGCCAACCCTCGACACAAGCTGGAGCGACCCAACCCGTTCGGTCTTGGACCACTATCTGCGGACTGCATACCACTGTTGGATCTAGCGTTCGTCCGTCTTTTCGTCAACCTCGGTCGCGCCAAAGAAGCGTTCTGGCAACGCAAATTCGATGAAATGGCGGATGAGCTCGCACGAGGCTCCGAAATTGTGCAGCACGCTGAAGCTATAACGCAGGATGAGCTTGTCAGCCCGAAAACGACCCCTGACAGCCAACGGCGGGCTTCTCAATACTCCGCGCCGCTACAAGCGCCAACAAGGCGCGAGAAGCATCTCCGTAAGGCAGCTTTCTACGCTGCTGATTCATTGCATATAGCATGTGAGTTCCACCTCACCTACGCCGACGTCACGGCGCACGAATTGCCGATCCAGTCCGCGATGTGCTTCTTCGATTGCTGCCAGGTGCTTGCTGAATGGGCTTGCACGGTGCAGGAGCGCGTCGGTTGGCACATTGGTGTCCTCGGACGGGACCGAATCGATATGTCTACTGTGCCTGCTATTATGGTGCTGGAGAGGGAGGATATGGACCTGTTCAGGAAGATCGAGCATGTGTGTGAAAGCATGGAGAATAAACGCGTGCAGCAAGAAACGCTACTGGCGATGGATATGCCGAGTCTGAATGTGGCGCCTGCAATGCACGCCATGCATAATAATGTGCATCTGAGTTCGTGCGGATACGGCAGCAAGATTCTGAGGATCACGGCGATGATGTTGGAGAAGGCTGTGGTCTGGCCTGGTGAGCTTCCCTAGTTGTGATCACGAGAGAGCGTATTGTCTGACTATCTTTGCAGTAACACATGTCATGGCAAAGGCTTTGGAAGTCCAGGCATCGCATATGGATCAGCGCGCTGCCGCATCCATCGCGAAGTGATGTCATGAGGTTGACTGGGATTAGCCCAAGAGCTAGAGCGATCGCAGCTTTCAGCACCGCGCGGGTCAGTTCGCCAGCAATGAGGAGGTGGTTGGTCGACGCAGATCCTTGCGCACCGGGATTCCAGAGAGGCCCATGTGCATACATCTGGCCCCTCGCCACGAGTATGTCCGAGGCAGGCTCAATGCCGCTGGAAATCGTAGCGAGCTGACCGCCAAACCCGCATAACTTTACCCAAGAGACACCAAAGGCGGGAGACCATGACACAGGACAGGCAGCGAACGAAAACGAGGCGAACATTTTGTAGATGACAATCCGACACACACGACTCGGTGGAGGGCTGGGAAATCTGGGGGGGGGACATTGGAGTTGCTATGGTCAATTTGGGGCAGGCTACTGGACGACAGCACGATCTGGAGACCTTGATGGGCAAACGAAAAGTTACTCGACTATGCATTGTAAATAAAAAAGAAACGCATTCGCTTCGATCATGACCGGACCTATAGTTTTGATCCCACGTGATTGTCAGTATTGTAGCATTCCGTACCTGCATTTCCCCATGCCCTACTTTCACTCCACCGCCATGTGGCGGCGTACTTTGTAGTACCCTGGTCCTGACGATCCTGGTATCCACGATGGCGCAAGGATGGCGCAATTACTCCGCAAACACAATCGCAAAAGTACATACATGTATCGCCCCGTGGTGATGCCGGCACATACCCGTCTCCCCCTCACGACTCCTCACCGTCTCCTCACTAGCGAGGTACCTGCCACGTGGGACGCGATACCGACCGTTGGACTAGTCAGATAGAAGGGAGCATCAGCAAAAGCAAGAATGTGCCGTTTCCTGATCTACTCCGGCCATCAACCAATCCTCCTCTCCCACCTCATCACAAACCCCACCCACAGCATCCTCACGCAGTCGTACGACTCTCGGCTGCGGCTCGACCACAGACGTCCTCACAATGGCGATGGCTTTGGCGTGGGCTACTACACCGCTGGCCCCGCGCGTCAACGCCGCAGTCATAATGATGATGACCATCACACCTCTAAGGAAGAGGACATAGACCTCGGCCCGGAGCCATGTATCTTCACCTCCACGATCCCCGCCTGGAACTGCAGGAACCTCGAGCGTCTGGCGAGTAAGACCGTCTCCCCGCTAGTCTTCGCACATGTACGGGCGAGCACTGAGGGTGCGTTGGCAGATAGCAACTGCCATCCTTTCTCACGGGGAGCGCTGATGTG